>LPNX011072029.1:0-63279 GCA_001517045.1 Pseudotsuga menziesii
TATATACATATATATATACATATATATATATATACATATATGTATATGTATATGTATATGTATATGTATACGTATACATATACATATACATATACATATACATATACATATACATATACATATATATATACATATACATATACATATATATATATATATATATATATATATGTATGTATGTATATATGTATATATATATAATTCAAATTTATTAATTTGTCAATATAGTTATGCCGATAGGCGTATATATGTTAGAATTTTGGGGTGGACTACCACCTATGCTTTTTCATCTACCGACGAGAATGAGACAACTGTACTGTCAAGATTGATTCTATGGTAGTCATCCAAGATTAAATGAGAATGAGACAAGTCAACTGTCTAGATTGATTATATGAGCATCGTCTAAAATTAATAATTAATAATTTCAAAAAAGTAAAAAATAATTTAATTAACATGTGATCAGTAGAGTTAGTGATAGTTGTAAAAATTAAAATTAATTTTCAACTATTCGATTATTAGATACAACTACTATCTTAACTCCATCTATTATTAGATACAACTATTAGCTTAACACAAATGTGTCTAGAACTATTAGCTTAACTTCAACTCTAATCAAAGTTATATTGGATAACTATTATATGCAACTATTATGTTAACTCCCATGATTCTACAACTATTAGCTTAATTACAACTCTAATTACTTACTCCTTAGTCCAAGTGCATTTGACATCTAGGAGTCTAGCTAATGTGCAATCATGTAAGAGTCGAACTCCAAATAAAATAGTTCGAACTCTTAATAAATTCCTTTGAACTTGTGTGATAAGTGCACTTAGTGGCATGATATTGTGCAACTCATGTGATACTCAAACTCCACCTACCAATTGGGATTCCACTTAATGTGCATAAGGCTTAGTCGAACTCCATTTGGAAGCTAGAAGTCACGATAACTCATAGCTCTTTTATTAACTACAATAGATTTATATTAGCTTAACTATTAGATACAACTATTAGCTTAACTCCAATGATTCTACAACTATTAGCTTAACTTCAACTCTAATTACTTACGTCTTAGTCCAACTGCATTTGGCATCTAGGAGTCTAGCTAATGTGCAGTCATGTAAGAGTCGAACTCCTAATAAAATAGTTCGAACTCCTAATAAATTCCTCTGAACTCATGTGATAACTACACTTAGTAGAATGGTATTGTGCAACTCATGTGACACTCGAACTACACCTACCAACTAGGAGTTTAGTTAATGTGCATAAGGCTTAGTCAGGATAACTCAGAGCTCTTTTATTAACCACAATAGATTTATATTAACTTTTAAATTAACTATTAATCGTTCGAACTCCTTATAAACAATTATAAAAAATAAAAAATAGCTCATGTGATAACTGAACTTAATGGAATGGTAATGTGTAGTCCATGTGACAGTTGAACTCCATCTAGCAGCTCGTTAATTAGTCAAACTGCATTTTACAGTTGGGAGTTGAAGTAAAGTGCAGTTCGTGTGATAGTATAATTCCTAATAAAATCCTCTGAACTCCTAATAAATTCCTCTTAACTCATGTGATAACTGCACTTAGTGGCATGGTAATGTGCAACTGATGTGACACTCGAATTCCACCTACCAATTGGGAGTCTAGTTAATGTGCATAAGGTTTAGTCCAACTCCATTTGGAAGGTAGAAGTCAGGATAACTCGAAGCTCTTTTATTAACTACAATAGATTTATATTAACTTTTAAATTAACTATTAAATACAACTATTAGCTTAACTCCAACATGATGATACAATTATGATCTTAACTTCAACTATGAGCTTAACAACCACAACTTAAGTGGTTTTTATGTTAGATTAACTATTAGATACAAGTAATTGACACATTCTTTAGGAAAACAAATTATAACTATTAGGTTAAGTCCAATGATGATACAACTTTAACTTAACTTCAACTCCAATCACAAATTTTAATTAAACCTCAATGGTTGATATATTAACTTTTAAATTAACTATTAGATACAATTATTAGTTTAAATCCAATGATTCTACAACTATTAGCTTAACTTTAACTCTAATCGCAATTATATTGGATAACTATTAGGTTAACTCCAATCATGATACAACTATTAAATTAACTTCACTGGTGATATATTCTTCTCAACGTATTCCAAACATATTAATCTTATTAATATGGTTATTGCTAGTATATTAAATATGAATTGTAAAAGAATATTTTAAAGATAATAAAATTTATTGTAGTGAGATGAGGTGTTTGGAGAAGTTATCATTTTATTATGTTAATGTGAATTATTTTTATGAGTACAAATAAAAGAAAATATATATTTTTCAATTTTTCAATTTTTTGAATATTTAATAAATTGGAAGTTAAGATGAAACTATATTAATTATAGTTTTGTGTTAATTTTAATGAAAAAAATCATATATAAACGAAATATTGTGTAAGTCTACATTTTACTTTTAAGTTCATGACATGATATAAATAAATTTATTAACATGCATCGAACAATAATTAAAATGAAAAAAGTGAGAATATTTGGATTAACTATTTTAATTTATGAGTGCAATATCAAACTATCAAAGTTGTATTTTGGGATTTTATGGATTTTTAAGGCAAAATTCTTGACTTCGTTTTGGATTATCTCGAATTTTATTGGAACATTTATGATATCTATTTTCTCCAACGTTTTGTGGAATTGGATAGGGAAATATATCTGAGTCATCGTGGAATATCGTGTACCCTCGTCCTTCATTTAAGACGCAGAGGCCCTTTCTTGGAACTAAACCTCCTCGGCGTGGTCCTTTCACACCGTCACTTGTAAGGATGGTTCGCGAAATTATCATGTTCTAGCAGATAAAGCGAGATTCACTTCGACAAAGTAAATGAAGAGGAACCTAAAGCTTCCAATGTCACATATAACATGAGGGAGGAAAGAGCTTAAAAAAAATATGAGGATCATGATATGACCGAGACATAGAATATATCCATTTCGAGAGATGAACGCATACAAGAGAAGACCAGCTTGGGAACGAGAGATCATCTAAGATGCATAAAAGTATGGTTGCTCTAGACAAGATGTTCAGAGAAAGAAAGAGTAATCATACACATTTTGGTTATGTCGTATTGTTATGATGTTCAACATGGGATATATGGAATTATAATGTTTTGTAAGGGTTTTGTCGCATTCGATGCTCATCAAATGTTATGTTGGATTGTGGAATTCTTCCATGGTTATGTAACATTATGGTATTAGTTTTTGCAATGTTTCTCAAAGGTTTTGCAAGGGTGTTGTTGCATTGCGACATTCATCAATTATTGTGTTAGATTGCAACATTCCTTCGTGGTTATGCCACATTATGACATTGCAACTTTTGATGAATGTAACGATTCATTATAGGCAAACCATTGAGGAATGTCATAATCAAACATAACCCTTATGCATTGTTACAATGCAACATAACCCTTTACCAATGTAAGAATATGAGATAACCATTTAGGAATATATTAAGCCAACATAATTCAACTGCAATAGACATTGCAAAAGATATAAGCATATTGTAAACTTATTATTAACAGAATTACATATAATAGTGATATTGCATCATTATTTTTTTACCAAAAAGTTATAAAACTTAATTACAATATTATAAATAATTAGAATATTTTTAATTGAATTCTAATATTTCTTAATATCTCTATCTACCATTAAGATAATAATTTTGTATCTTTTTTCACATAGAAAAAAAATGTAACCTATTTATTCACACAGAATCGAAGTTACAAATGATTTACATCATAAGGAAGGGCTTCCTTTCCCAACATAACCAAGACTATTGTATCAAATTAACCAAGAGGACCACAAGAAACTGAAATTTCATCCATCTACAAATTCAATAGCAACCATAAATTGGACTATCATCCAAAAAACCAACAAACCAACTGCCCATAAAATGTCTTGAATTTGGATATAAAAAAGATTAATACAAAATCATGTCAGAACACTCTCAATGACCTA
Source organism: Pseudotsuga menziesii (assembly GCA_001517045.1). Classification (NCBI taxonomy): domain Eukaryota; kingdom Viridiplantae; phylum Streptophyta; class Pinopsida; order Pinales; family Pinaceae; genus Pseudotsuga; species Pseudotsuga menziesii. Next base: position 4,038 of record LPNX011072029.1, read on the forward strand.
GAGCATATTACTTCTTCATCCTTGGTCTCTTTAAAGTACATAAAAGGCCAGATGTCTATATCACCTATGGAAAATTTGAACAACCCATCCGCCACTTCATTGAAAACTTAAGCAAAGGTTTCGATCAAAATCTTTAGTCTTTTCATCCAGTGTTCCAAGCTAAGTGCTTTAAGTGTAGAAAGGCCATTATCCCAAACGATAATGACCTTTAAATCCCTAAAAGTTTGGAGAGCAAAAAAAACCCTTCTATGGGAAAACCAGAACAACCCCCAAAGCACAATTGATTTAGCCATTGTATTTAATCTATGTCCTACTCCCATCCATAACTTGGAAAAATGATTCCTCTTTACTGCAACATCAACAACCCCGCTAAGGTCTGGCACAGATGACTCTACATCCTGATGATGTAAACATGCGGAAATAACATTAAGAAAAATTAGTTGTGAAGTGAATTTAAAGCTAACTAGCAACTGGCATTGGAAGTGTGTACATTACCGTGGAATCAGTAGGTTCATTGTCATGGACACCCGCTCATTTTAAGGAAGATGGTCGTCTGCTGTAGACAACATGCTTATCTACGTTTAGACTTCAGGGAGATCCAAACCAAAGAGGTGGTGCATGGATTTGCGATGATGTCTGCAGTCATAAAGTGTTACCATAGTTAGACAGAGACTTAAATGGATGGAATAATATGTACTGAAAAACTAACATGTTGTAATATACTTACCTCTTCCTGGGACGTATCTCCCCCATGGGAGGAACCGCTGCCAGCAATTTCTTTCCCCTCTGCAGATCCAGATAGCATTTGCAAGCTTAAAAACTATAAATATTAGCAATCTATAAAGGAGTGCGCAATAATAAATTTAAATAATTTGAAATAAGATTCAATCATTAACCATCATACTTACATTCCTGAGGTAATCATAAAATCCACCTGGGGGTAATTCGCTGAGATCAATGTCTCCGACATGTTGTTCAAAATGGGGTTACTGCAACTTCAAAAATTGTAAATATTAGAACATTTAACAAATTAATTAAGACTAAAACATGTATTAACAAAATGACACGTGTTGAAATATTACCTCGGTGTTGGTTGTTTGAGCCTCGAATACAACCACAACGGGTGCACTACCACCCCCCTTAGAGGCATCAAGCTCCTGTAAGAGTAAAAACTGCATATATTAAGAATCTTTTAATATGTGTACAATATGGAAAAATTAAAAATTGAACAACAATAGAGTTTTAACAACATCCTTACTTGACCACCAGTCATTGTAGATGTACCATGTGTTGGTCCACAACCATAATAGGATTGACCACATGTTGTGCACACGTGTGGCTCACTCTAGGGCACATGAGATGTCGGTCTGTCTCCACCAATAGATGGTCCTCTACCACTGGAAGTTGGTGGTTATACCCCATTAGAGGAAGAGGGCCATGCCTGGTCAATAGTAGAGGTGTGTCAGGAAGTCATCTCAGATAGCGTAAGAAATGCCTCTTGTCTTTGAATAACCATATCATGTGCAGGAGGAATGTTTGGCCTCAATAGCTGGGCACGGGGTGGGAGGTATATGTCGATTGGAATCTCAATGCCTAACATTGGGTCGATTTTGGGGCATCCTCCTACCAGCGCTATGGAACCCCAACATGTCAGAATTGTTGACATGTTTTCCCATCACAAACTCTGCATAAAGTTTCCGGTGGAAGTACAACGGTACTTCCCTATTGTTGTGCAGGGGAATATCGAAAACCATGTACTAGGTGTCCATCCAATGGTCTCTAATGGGTTGATAGATGCACTACTCAATCGAAATATGTGGTTTGCTTCTCTCTAGAATGCCATTCATCTCAGGCACTCTAAATAATGTATATATGTGCTCTTTTTTTATTTTGAGTTTCTTGATCTCATTGTAGCTCAAACCATCGACATATTCTCGTATTTTGGTTTCTCTGTAGGATGCTATGCTATACAAAGCATCATTCGATCTACTGATCGTATCCACTATGGTCAACAATGATGTTGACAAGGAGCGACGAAGTTCATCTCCACCCCTCTAGGCATAACCAATCTCTCTCTCAGATGACCAATATCTCTCAATATCTCTGCATTGTGGTCCATAGTAGCCACTGCAATCATAAATACAAATAAAATATCATTAGAAAAATAAACACATGGTATAATGACATCTCTAAGCAATGAAAAGTGTAAAACTAATGTACGACAAATAACAACATAAACTAAATTTATAATTTGAATTTTAAAATTGATCTTGAATTTTACAGTAAAGAATAAACATTTAACATTTTTTCATCTTAAATTTATGTCGCAAATTCAAGTATTATTTCCAATTTCCATATGCATGTGTACATAAAATGTCCTATGTGCATATGTTGATTGGGAAGCTCCTCTAGCTTATTTTAAGGTTGGATTATGAAGTTTCATCGAAATTGTGAGGTGTTGACTAATGCCCTTGCAGGGCCAACTCCCAGATTGCGGGTAGAGGTAAGGGCTAGAGCCTGGAAGTGGTGGAAGAAGGTGCTATTGATGAATAAAATCCCAATATAGGCAAGGATTTTGATAGATATGTAATTATTTGTTGTAGCGTGATTTGTTTTGGACTCTAAATCCCATTTAGAAGATCTTTGTTTATATGTAATTTGGGCCATGTATGGATTCCACTTGATGTTATTTTAGTTGTATGCACTCTTTCTATATACCCACGAGAGACTTTGCATAATTGTGTATAGGGGATTTTATGGTTGCAAGGTTTCCACGAGATTCTATCATGTATGATAGTATGTGATTGGAATGTAATCAAACACATCAACCTCCCTATGTATCTTGATGTTCGTAGAGCCTAGCATTGAACTCTGTTGTCTTAACCTTAACCAAAAAGTACTCTTCAGTCAAGAGTAAATATTTGTTAAGCATCAGAAACTTCTATACCTTATTTTAACACTTGGATTATGAAGTTTCATCAAAACTATAAGGTGTTTATTAACATTCTTGGAGGACCAACTTCCATATTTCAGATAAAGGAAATGGATTTACCATGTTTGTTTATGTATTTTAGAGAAGATATGAATTCTACTTGATTTTTTTTTAGTTGTATGCAACCTTGCAATATACTTACAAACTTTGCATATTTGTTAATTTTGGTTTGGATTCACAAGGATGCTTGTGAATATACATATGCAAATAGTGAAGTTGATTTGTTTTTTATGAGTAAATTGGGGTTTTGGTTTACATTGGGCATGTAAATTACTTATGCAAACTTGCAATATACTTTGACAAAATTTGCATATTTGTGTATTTTGGTATGGATTCACAAGGATGCTTGTGAATATACATATGCAAATAGTCAAAATGATTTGGTTTTTATGATTAAATTGGGGTTTTGGTTTTCATTAGGCATGTAAATTCCTTTATGGGCATATAAATTAAAAAAAATGATTTAAATTCATATTAGGGCATAGAAATTATTGAATATAGGGAAATTAGCATGAGGATTTGAAGAAAATGCCTCACAAGGAAGAGATTGATCCCCAAGGTGGAGTTTGTTGGCCTTTTCTCACCCAAAATGTGTTCGCCATTGCTCATTTTGCTCCACCCGAACTTGTTGTAGTGCATGGTTGTGGAGAAAATGAAGGGATCGACCTGTTTTAACCATAAAACATGTTTTATATAACGCACACACGATTTTGCTAACTATAATGCGAGCACGTTTTTGTTCACTACAACGCGTGCACGTTGTTTTTAACTATCCTAATTGGCAAGCATGTTGGAAGCCTTAGGACTAGGCTTGACAAGGTCGGGATTCCTTGGGATGATTTCTATTTTATGGATCTAGAATGATTGACTTCACTCTACCATTGCATCTAAAAGGTCCCTCAACTTTTTGAACTCACCCTTAATTGATTGCATAATTTTGTGCCATCCCTTCCCATAGCATTGGGATGGGTAGCCACAAAATAGGGTATTCAAATTACAACCCTTCCCAATATATATCTCCATAATATCAATAGAGAGTGTTGGTTGTGGAGCCTGATCTTCCAGATTCATAGATGTTATTTAGTCATGTTTGTACCCTAGGTTTACTATACACTCATTCTCCAACTTTGGGATGTTTGTTGGCCAACAGTTTTGCGGACCCATGGTATTGGGTTAACCGTAGTATCTTCCCATGGTATTTCCCCTATAAAAGAAAAGCATTATAATATGGCTGTGTATGGTATGGTATGGTATTGTATTGTATTGTAAACAATCTCTGTGATTATGTGAGAGAGATTGTGAGAGTGTGAAGAGGAAGTGCAGCAGAGTTGCTGCAGATTATATCCCTTCATCTTTTTGGATGCTAATAAAAGGACTGGCAATTTCTGTGTGGGCGTAGCCCGTCTCTTGGGTGAACCATGTTATATCTGTGTCTCTTTGTAATGTGTTGAATGTGTTTTTGCATCTTGTTTAATGATTTAACTATATATTTGTTATTGCTCTGCGGTTCTATTTCTAATAATTGGTATCAGAGCCAAAATGTCTATTTGGTTGGTAAACTTGCAGGAAAGAAGGGTTCCTAGTTCGAGTGGGAGCAATGGAAAAAGAGGGAAAGTTTAGGGTCGAAAAATTTAACGGCCAAAACTATCATTTATGGAAGATGCAAATGGAGGACTATCTGTACCAGAAGGATCTGTACCTGCTGTTGGGCAGAAAAGAAAAATAGTCAGTGGCTATGAAGGATGAAGAATGGGAGGTTCTTAACAGAAAGGCACTGGGAACAATACGGTTGTGCCTGGCTTCTTCGGTGGCTTTCAATATTTCAAAAAGAAAAAACCACAGAGGGTGTGATGAGTGCATTGGCGAAACTTTATAAAAAAATATCGGCTTCCAACAATGTATTTTTACTGAAGCGTTTATTTACTATGAAGATGTTGGAAGGTGGATCTGTTGCTGACCATTTAACTGAGTTTAATACACTTATGAGTCAGTTAAGTTCTGTAAATGTGAACTTTGATGATGAGGTTAGGGATCTCCTAATCTTGTGCTCATTTCCAGAAAGTTGGAATAGCTTAGTCATGGATGTAAGTAACTTTGTCCCTAGTTCAAACACTCTTAAGTTTGATGATGTTGTTGGTGTTATTCTTAGCGAGGAAATGCGAAGAAAAAGCACAGGTGAGACATCAGGTAATGCATTGAACATGGAGAGCAGAGGGAGACAAAAGGAGAGAGGAAGGAGCCCAGGAAATTGTAGCAAGTCTAAAAAGGGTAGATCCAAGTCCAAATTCAGAAAAATAGAGGACTGAAACTATGGTAAGAAAGGACATCTGAAGAAAGTTTCCAGAGCACCAAAGAAGAAATGTGACAGGTAGCAAAATACTACTCAGGAAGCGAATGTAGCATGCGATGTGGTACAAGATTGTTTGATTCTTGCATGAGATAATACTAATGATTATTGGGTAGTATATTTAGGGGCTTCATGTCATGCTACACCCCATAGGAAATTATTTCATGATTATGTTCAAGGTGATTTTGGACATGTTTTATTGGGGGATGATGAACCATGTAAAATTGTTGCAAAAGGGTAAGGTACATATTAAGTTAAATAATGGAAGTGAATGGATGCTAAAAGATGGAAGGGACATTCATGCTATGAAAATAAATCTGATCCCAATAGGGCAGTTGGGAGATAGCGGTTGTTTGTTTACATTTGGAGAAACACGACGGAAGATCGCTAAAGGATCACTGGTAATAACAAAAGGAGATAGGGTAGGTACGTTATATTTATGCCCATAGAATACGGATTATTCTATCTCTGTAGCTTCCACAAAAACAGGTGCGGCGTTGTGGTATCATAGGCTTGGCCACATGAGTGAGAAGCGGATGTGAATTCTCCACTCAAGGAAACTGCTTCCAGATCTAAAGCAGGTAAGTTTGGAATTCTGCGAGAACTGTGTTTATGCAAAACAAAAGAGAGTTAGATTTCTCAGGGCTGGAAAACAAAAGAAGAGTGAAAAGTTAGAGCTTGTCCATACAGATGTATGGGGACCGGCTCAGGTACAATCTCTTGGTGGCTCTCGTTATTATGTTACTTTTATTGATGATGCAACTAGAAAAACTTGGATTTATTGCATTAGACAAAAATATTATGTGTTTGATACTTTTAAGAAGTGGAAAGCTTTGGCTAATAATGAGACAGGAAAAAGGTTGAAATGTCTCAGATCTGATAATGGAGGTGAATACTACAACAAGGAGTTTGACATTTACTGTTCACACAATGGGATTCGCAGAGAGAATATAGTCCCTAGAACACCACAAGAAAATGGTGTGTCAGAAAGGATGAACAGAACGATCATGGAGCGTGCAAGGTGTATGAGGTTGCCCTTATAGTTTTGGGCTAATGTTGTAAACACTGTTGTTTATTTAATAAACAGAGGGCCTTCAAGTGCTTTGGATGGTGGGATTCCAGAGGAGGAATGAACAAGTAAACAGGTAAAATACTCATTTCTAAGAACTTTTGGTTATGAATCATTTGTCCATATTGATAAACATGATAGAACAAATCTTGAAGCTAAATCCAAGAAATGTACCTTTATTGGATACAGGGTTGATAATTTTGGTTATCGCTTATGGGATTTTGAAAATCGCAAAATCATCATGAGTAGAGATGTAGTATTCAATGAAAAGGTTATGTACAAAGATCATTTGCAGGGAAAGAAAGTGGAAAAGGAAAACACAGAGTACACAGTGCTTGATGAAATCAAAGAAATGAAGTTCCAAAGGCACCAGAAAATAAAGAACAGCAATAGGTACCTGAAACTCCTACAACTATAAGAAAATATACTAGGTTAAGTAGACCCCCTGAACGATTCTCTCCTTCACTGTATTATTTATTGATGAATGATTCTTGTGAACTAGAGTGTTATGAAGAGGTAATGTAGGTAGACACTAGAAAGAAGTGGGAGCAAGGCATGAATGAGGAGATGGACTCATTGGTAAGAAACCAGACTTGGGATTTGGTTCAGTTGCCTGCAGAAAAAAGGGCATTGCAGAATAAATGGGTTTACAGGTTGAAGGAAGAAGATGGAGGCAAGAAGCAGTACAAGAATAGACTTGTTGTAAAGGGGTTTGCACAAAAAAAAGGTATAGAATTTGATGAAATATTTTCTCCTATTGTTAAAAATGACTTCAATTAGAACTATTTTAAGTCTAGTGGCGGTAGAAGATTTGCATATTGAACAATTATATGTAAAAACAACTTTTCTCCTTGGGGATTTGGAGGAAGAGATTTATATGCAGCAACCACAGGGGTATGAGGTCAAAGGGAAGGATAATTCGGTTTGCAGGTTGAAGAAGAGCTTGTATGGTCTGAAGCATTCTCCAAGGCAGTGGTATCTAAAATTTGAAAAGTTTATGACATAACAAAGTTATGCTAGATGTCATTCTGGCCAATGTGTTTATTTCAAGAGGCTAGATAAAGGAAGATATATTATCTTGTTATTGTATGTGGATGACATGCTTGTTGCAGAGTCTAACATGCAGGATGTAAATGTGCTCAAAATAAAACTAGCTAAATCATTTGCGATGAAGGATTTGGGTGCTGCAAAGCAAATCCTTGGTATGAGAATAAGAAGAGACATGAAAAATCACAAATTGATGTTGTCTCAAGGTGAGTGTATTACATCAAGTCTTTATCATTAGCTTTAAATTGTGTTATGTCCATTTAGAATAGTTGGAATCCACCAACAAAAGATGTTAACATCATACTTTATAATTGTTTTGATTTGAATCACCCTTAAACTAGTCAAACAAAACCACATAGCAAGCTCCTCATAGTCTTTGTTTCAATATTCTATTTTTTTCTTCATTGCACTTACTTTATTTCCCATTTAAATATTTAGAATTATTGTTTTAATTCAAGACTTCAATATCTAAATATAAAATTTATATTTTTTCTTTTATGGAATTTCAAAGGAAATTTCATGAATAAGTTCTGGATTATATGGAATTATATTGGAAAATTTATGATATGGATTTTCTCCAAAGTTTTGTAGAAATTGCATAAACATCTTACTTTTTTTCATTATTGTAAAGTGTGACACTTCCTTAGGTATCATGCACAATGTTCATGGATTTTGAATCTCCATGAGCTACCCAACCACCCAAACTACAAAAGATACCCATAAACTTTGAACCATGGGTTTTTGAAGTCTACAAACATGACATAAGTTTATTAACATGCATCAACCAATAATTAAAATGTGTAATATTTATAAAATTTAGAAGTACCGTTTTAATTTATGAGTGGAATATCAAAATACAAAAAATTATTTTCGGTTTCATGGATTTTTAAGGCAAAATTCATAACCACGTGTTAGATTATCTGGAATTTTATTGAAAAATTTTCTCCAATGTTTTGTGGAATTGAATTGGATAGGAAAATTTATCGTTTAGATTGTACCAGTCAAGGAAAAAGAGGAAAATTTATCCGACAACATCAACGACTCTCAAAAGTCATCGTGGGGTCTCGTCCTTGAATTAAGGAGAGGCCCTTTCTTTGAACCAAACCTCCACCGTTTGTTCTACGCCTCCGCGTAGTCCTTTCACACCGCCACTTGTAAGGATGGTTCGCGGGTCCCTTTGTGACCCCCTCCCGAGTCCCAAGAACGCGAAGTTGAGGCAGAGGCCCTTTCTTTGAACCAAACCTCCGCCATTATTTTATGCCTCCGCTAATAGACGACTGTCCAATAATCTCAGAGTCGTGTAGATGCTCCTACAAATCATAAGAAGCGTTTTGTGTGAATCCTCTGCTTTTAATATATTGTTACTACTACGAAGCAATTTTTAGAGGACGGGACGATGGATAAAATTGGCTCTGGCAAATGGGGTGCTATTGTAGGCTTGCTCTTCTGTTTCTTGGCTGCAATCGCTGCTCAACCAGGTCATTCAACACTCTAGATTGAAGAAACCCACTGTTACCGTTTTCTCTACCTTTTAGAATCCTCATTTAATATGCTATATTTATACGCTCATTGTCTATTTTCTATTTGGCTGACACGATCTTGTTTTATTAACTAATGTCTGGACATCTCGCAGGATTTCTGAGTATCAACTGCGGAGGCAAAACGAATTACACTGACCTAAACAATATAAGTTGGGTGTCTGATGCCAATTACATAGACCACCTCGGTCAGACAGCATACATAGGGAAGAATGTCACTGAAGAAGTCTCTGCTTACTATGGTTCCTATGTTATTAGTCTACGTTTCTTTCCAAAGCCTCTCAAGAAGTCTTGCTATCGCTTGCCTGTGGATCCTCATGTGCCATACCTCTTAAGATTATGGTTTGCTCTTGGAAATTACAGTGAATTTCCACAAACCCGAAGCTTTGCTTTCTCTATTGAGACTATGGGTACGTTATCTATGACAAACGTCACAATCTTCTATGGAGAGATAATTAGTTATTATGAAGCAATATTTGTTAGTTCTGGCAGAGTGCTGTACATTTGTTTGATCAGAACCTTGGAGTCTGATGATCCCTTTATCACTGCTATCGAACTGAGGAGGCTTCAAGAAGGCATGTATAGACAGGCTAAGCCAGGAACAATATTGTACAACCAATGGAGAACTGATGTTGGTGGAAATTCGAGGGTCAGGTAAACATTTTGAATTTTATATATCCAGTCGTGATATTCATTGCGATGCGTTTTATGGCTATATACAAATAGATCTCTATACCACCGATACCAATTTTGATGCAGTACTGCTAGTTGTAAGATTTTCTTGTAATGATTTGTATGTTCAACTAATTACCAGGTATCCTCAAGACAATTTCGACCGCATTTGGACACCATATGTATCTTTAAACGTTTCAAGCTTAGACATTGGAGGAGCGCGTTTAAGTTCTAAGGAGCCCATATTAGTAGACAATACCGAAGACCTTCCTCCCCGTCTTGTGATGCAAACGGCGTGGGTTTTAAACAGCTCCAAACCCACTCAAATCTCTCTAGGACCATTCAGTGCAGGACCGGCAAAAGCATTACTGCTTTTGTATTTTGCAGAGATCCAGATGCTAGATATGTCTGAAGCCAGATCTTTTTACCTCACTATAAATGGTAGGACTTTGTCTCAAATCATTACTCCGCCGCGAAATTCCTCCGCTATAGAGCTCCCATTCCTATTCAATCAAACAGATGACTTCCAATTCACCCTCGTGCCGGCCGTTAACTCCAGCCTACCTCCTATAATCAACGCGTTTGAGTATTACAGCGTGTATGACACTCAACTGGAAACATATCTGCCAGATAGTAAGTGCGCTCCCTAAACTTATATCTTCAAATTAATGGTTTGCATTTTGCAGACGTTTAGATGCTTAAAATAATATATGTGCGTACAATGACCTTGCAATTAATTAAATGATTATGGTATAAGTAGTATAATTGAACATCTAATCAAATGGTTGTTAAACTACAGCTAAAGCTCTGGACGCTATCAAAACAATGTTTCACATAACAACTTGGATTTCTGATCCTTGCTTTTTGATCGCGTGGGATGGGATTCGCTGTCATATCAAAGCTTCCAATCTGAGAATTTCGGAGATGTAAGTATTTACAAATTCTATTTCTTTACCGTTCATTGCTTTTATATGGAATTGTAATAATCTGTGATAATTCTTTGTTGCCAGCAATTTGTCTCGAAGGAATCTGCGAGGATTGGTTCCTCAGCAAATTGGACAATTGACTGAGTTGGTTAACGTGTGAGTATAGTTTTACACGTTGTTGTCCGTCTATTAACTCTTGTCAAGTTTAAAATTATAATTATTTTGTAAATTTTTAATTATTATTTTGAAAATTTATAATTATGAAGAATGTATATGGTTGTGAGTATTTTATAAGAATATGTTAATCAAATCATAAGTAAATGTTAATTGTTATTAAAATTTATGTTAAAATGAAAGTCATTAATTTAACTTAAATTCATTTTCATAAATCTTTTATAATAATCCCAGCTTGTTACCTTCTTAAACAAATTTACGCCTTTACCGATGTAATTTTAATGTTGACGACTCTTAATTTAAATTAAATCTATTTTAATTAATTTTTTATATTATTATTTTACATATTCCGAGCTGTTCTATGTAACTATTGATTATTGTTACCGATTTATGTTTTTGATCGGTCTACTTTATCTTATATATTTACCAGCTATTTCGTCTGCTTTTATGTATACTAAAATAATTACACTTAATAATTTCAAAAAACTGCGTGGTCATTGATCTATAAATATCGAAATTGCCAGGGCACTCGACCATAATCAACTGATGGGACCTTTGCCAGACCTCCGGAATTTAACGATGTTGGAGAGACTGTAAGTTTTTTTTGTAAACTTAAAATTTTGGCATTTTCACTGAATATAGGTCTTCAACCATTTGATCTGTAATGCAGACATCTACAAAACAACAACCTTAGCGGAATTGTCCCGGACTGGCTATCTGAACTTAAAAATCTTAAAGAGTTGTAAGTTCCCTTTTCCCCTCTGTTGTTTTCTTATGCCAGTTCTGCATTACAACGATTTGCACTGTGTAAACAATATTGGAAACATTCATTAGCAAATTACACTGATTTTTAAATTTTATGCGATCATCGCAGATTTATAGAGAACAACAATTTCAGTGGTGGAATTCCTCTGCAACTTCTCAATAAACATTCATTGAAACGGAGGTATTCACATATGTATTCTAAATATGTTATATTTCTAATCAAAACAAGATTTTGATGTCATGAATCTTCTTTCATATTTTTTTTTATGCCAGAGATGCCACAATGTGTAATTATTAATCCAATTGAAACTATAATCCAATATCTTATTTGGTGTGTCATAGATACTCTGGAAACCCCGAGCTATTTACCCCTGTTTTTGTCGGTCGAGATAAATTGAAACTATAATCCAATATCTTATTTGGTGTGTCATAGATACTCTGGAAACCCCGAGCTATTTGTGGGTCGAGATAAGCCACCGATTCACTTGAGGGAACACCTTGTTCTGGGAACAACACTCGCTGGGGTTTTAATCATCGGTGTATCATTGATAGCGGGTATTGTTGTGTATCGCAAGAAGAAAGAGTGTGTCACAACTGAAAGCAATGGGGTGGGAAATGTTGTGGACATTAACACCAACGAATGTGTCGAATTAACGACTATGGTGCCGAATTCCACAAAGGCCTGTGCCTTCACTCGAGATCAAATTATGGATGCCACACAAAAACTTAGTGGGAGTATCGGAAAAGGGGGCTTTGGATCTGTGTTCCTTGGAAAATTGCCGGAAGGACAGAATATAGCAGTAAAGGTTCTCACATTGTTCTCTACACAAGGCGTTCAGCAGTTCGTGAATGAGGTAATTCTGAGATTTCGAAAACATGCACTATTCTTCCATTTTTGATAGTTCAATTTCTAGCTTCAATCTCATAATATTTTTACCATATGAACAAATAATCATGTATGGTAAAATTCATGACTCTTGGTTCATTGATGAACAGATTAATGTTCTTTCGAGAGTCCATCACGAGAACTTAGTGTCTTTACTCGGCTATTGCAATGAATCCAAGGAACTTATGATTATCTACGAGCACATGTCTGGAGGGTCATTAAGGGACCGCCTTTACGGTATATATTCTCGTAGATATGTTTGTTTGAGTGGGGGATAGAATAGTGAAACTCATCAATTCTCATTCAGTTCTTATTTTTCTCATTCAGTTCTTATTTTTCTTGTTTTCAGGTTTAGGAAGTTGGGAACTAAATTGGAAAACCAGGATCAAAATAGCTTTAGATGCAGCAGAGGGTAAATTTTAATTTTTAAATTGGCTGTAAATTTTAGATTTTCATATGCTTAAACTTTCAAAGAAAAATAATGCATAGATGTAAAAATAATGCATAGATTTTTATTTGAAGGACTACAATACATGCACATAGTTTGCACCCCGAAGATTATTCACAGGGATGTGAAAACATCGAATATCCTTCTCGATAACAATTTGAAAGGAAAACTGGGTGACTTTGGACTTTCAAAGATATGGATTGATGGGGAGGCTTCTCATGTTACCACCATGGTGAAAGGAACTGCAGGATACCTTGATCCAGAGTATACCACGCTCGCTCATAACTTGCACTCTTTTTTCAATATTATTAATGGTGATGGAATAGTATTTGGTGTGGAAATGCAGAGTGTTTCATTTTGTTGACATTCTTAGTTAACATTTTTTGGTTGTGTTTAACAGGTATTTCAGCACTGAAAGGTTGACTGATAAAAGTGATGTATACAGTTTTGGAGTGGTTTTGTTAGAGCTTATATGTGGCAGACAACCTATTGATGCAAAGCTATCTCTAGAAAAACTAAACATCATTAGATGGGTAAGAAATGTGATCATTATTCATGAAAACATATTTGTATTCATAGAAACTAACATTAATAATTATGTGGCTATTTACAGGTTACACCTTTTGTGGAGATGGATGCAACTCCTGGAAAAATAGAAGAAATCATAGACAAAAGGTTGAGTGGAAATTACGACATAAGATCCATCACTTGTGTTGCAAAAGTAGCCATCAGATGTGTTGAGGCTGAACCGTTTTATAGGCCAAGTATCACTGAGGTAGTTGCAGAGTTGAGGGAGGCAATCAAACTTGAGGAGAATTGTATTTCTAATGTAATTCCACAAGTGGATGTGGATGTGGATGGCGTGTAGAGTTCATGGACTCTGTAACAATTGATTTCAAAACTTATTTTAAAATGTTAAATATTTTAGGATGTTTTGATTTTATTTTATGCCTATTTTATTTTGATAATTTATTTTACCTCCGGACTCTATACTCAGAGTGGGAAGTGGAACTCGTGCTTTACATCCAGAAGTTAAATAGTAGAACAATATCTTGTCAATCAAATGGAAAAACAAATAAACAATGAGGAATCTAAAAAGCAGACAAAAAGGCTTCTCATATGAAGAGCACTTTCCGAAGTGTGAGCAACATGTATCTGGCAGCAATGGATTTATTGTTTAGTTGAATCACCGAGTTAAATCTTAGTGTTGATATCTAGGTACCTTATTTGACAAGCAATTTGCCAGTCAAAATCCTGCAGTGTTCAAGATGTTTCTTCGTTAATGGTTCCATGAAACCTTCTGCAACAATAATTATTCTAAAGCATACTTATTAATGATCACAGTTCTAAAGCATACTTATTAATGCACAGTTTCATAGTCCCAGGAGAGACAGCAAGAAGATTTAAGCCGTCCGTTCCTGATTGCTCATACATGAGACCCACTATGACTTGAAAGTCGTCGATGGTGTAGGATACTAGCCGTTCATTCGCCTCCCTCTAATTTTATCCTTGACGCTTAATCTGATAAAGAAACGTAACAGTTTCTCTTATAGATATGGAAAATAAATAACCCTGGGATATAAAGTTTTATAAATAGTATGGCAGATCTTTTAATTTTCTTAGAAAATAAATTAACTTGAGATTTTGATTGTTCTATAATCAAGTCTTTGTATCTTGAATATTGCAAAGAAAAGAAGACATTGAACTTAGGGAGTATCAAATCTGCAATACTTCACATAGACCAGTGGATGAACAGAACCAGAGCTGGATGAACTGGGAGTATCAATTGCTTCTCTATTATTTTTTTTGCACATTAAATTTTAAACAATTTTGTTTCAGGAACCAAAAACATTATTCTCAAAGAATTACCTAACATTATATCTCAATAGCTTTCTCTATCAATTCTTAAATTCCACATACCAAAATAAATGTATGAGTAATATAAGAGATTCTTACATGGTCTTACTAATAATACTTATATATGTTTTCCATCATTCATTCATGTTATTACAATACTATTCATTTTGTTTTTCTTATAACTTAAACAACATTATGTTTTATGTGTGCAAAACTATGATTCATAATCTATTCATTATATACAAATAAGAAAGTGGGTACTCTCGAGTCTTTACACATCACAATTAATTGAATTGTGGAGCATTAACTTGGGTCACTTAATAGAGATAAAACACATAAAATACAAAAACAATAGAGACACACCAATATATGTGGTTCACCCCTAACTAGGGACTACTTCCACCAAAACAATTGATATTTCTATTAAATTATTCAAATAAAAAGCTACAATATCATAGAGGACAATATCAACTTACTAATTAGCATTATTGCAAGGCCTTTCTTTCAAAGAGAATAATAACATATAAGGCAATTCCAAATATTTTCCCTTAAACTATCCCAAGTGAAATGATAACTTGGATTATAATTAAAATATTAGTTGACTCCCTTGCCTCTTATCTTACATATTTATACTAAATCATTGGTCATTAGTTTAGAATTTGAATCCACTAAGATAAAAAGAAATAACAAAAAAAGGTTTCCACTATATAATAGTCTTTATCATTACTTATAATAATGGGGAAATATATTTCAGCTTCTTATCCAATATCCTTACCCTAGGAAGTGAACTCGGCCATCATTATCATTACTTATAATAATGGGGAAATATATTTCAGCTTCTTATCCAATATCCTTACCCCTAGGAAGTGAACTCGGCCATCATTATCATTACTTATAATAATGGGGAAATATATTTCAGCTTCTTATCCAATATCCTTAACCCTAGGAAGTGAACTCGGCCATCAAACATTAAGATAAAGCTTGTTTTCCAAACTCAAATATATTATTTGACTTTTAACTAATATACTACAACTTTTAGTTCTCTATTAGACCACTCTATTCTTATTAAAAAAAATAAGGTTTTACAATCCAAATATTCAAGGGTCTATTCTTATTAAAAAAAAAAGTTTTACTATCTAAATATTCAATTCAACCATTGATTAAAATGACATGGCTTTCAAAAGGCATATAAAACTCAACCTTTATTATTATATGAAAAAAAGAAAGCTAACTCATTTAATGGAAACCAACACCTTTTTTTAAATTAGAAATTTGAGAATGTATAAAAATGGGAGTAAGCTAACGACGCGACAATTTTTCCTAGCGGAAATTGTTGTGTCGGCTCTCCGACCACCGACGACCCCCTCCTCTCCGTTGTTGGTCATTGTCACCCCGTTCGCCAACTCCTTCCATCGTCGTTAGCCTACCCGTCATCTCCCTCCCTCCATCTGTCGTCGTCGTCGTCCCCGTCCATCCAATTAATTTGCCACAAACCTCTCCCTGCACAATTCAAAAAACCATCCCGCCTGCCCAAGCCTTGCGTACTGAACACACAGTATTATGTGAATACAACTCTGCAGCAACCAACGCGCAGATATGTTTGAGAAACGAAGGGGAGAATCCCTGCAACAACCACCAGAACTCTGCCCTCGACAGAAATTTAACAAGCAAGTAGTAATAGTAAATGTCTTCCCTTATGCATCATATCTGCAATCTTGGTATATTACTATGATTGTTTATGCTAAACTATCAGTCAATAGTAATAGTGTTCCATATGTTTCAATTTCAATATCATAACTTGGAGGTATCATAACTTGCATTTCTAGGACTGCGAGTATAAACTAATTGTTGGTAGCTATGCTTCACAATAGTCATTTTTGGTGCTATGGTTGAAATTTGGGCAAGTTGGGTCATTTTGGTGAGTAGCACTGCTTCACAGTCATTGGGTAAGTGCCCTAATTTTTGGTTTGAAGTAACCGACCCCGACAATTTACATTCTTCTATTGATCTGAATGTTAGTGATTTGATTTTCCTAATGCATTGAGTACACAGTGCTTGATGAAATCAAAGAAAATGAAGTTCCAAAGGCACCAGAAAATCAAGAACAGCAGCAGGTACCTGAAACTTTTGCAACTATAAGAAAATCCACCAGGTTAAGTAGACCCCCTGAACGATTCTCTCCTTCATTGTATTATTTATTGATGACTGATTCTGGTGAACTAGAATGTTATGAAGAGGCAATGCAGGTAGACACTAGAAAGAAGTGGGAGCAAGGCATGAATGAGGAGATGGACTCATTGGTAAGAAACCAGACTTGGGATTTGTTTCAGTTTCCTGCAGAAAAAGGGCATTACAGAATAAATGGGTTTACAGGTTGAAGGAAGAAGATGGATGCAAGAAGCAATACAAGGATAGACTTGTTGTAAAGGGGTTTGCATAAAAGAAAGGTATAGACTTTGATGAAATATTTTCTCTTGTTGTTAAAATGACTTCAATTAGAACTATTTTTAAGTCTAGTGGCGGTAGAAGATTTGCATATTGAACAATTAGATGTAAAAACAACTTTTCTCCATGTGGATTTGGAGGAAGAGATTTATATGCAGCAGCCACAGGGGTATGAGGTCAAAGGGAAGCATAATTTGGTTTGCAAGTTGAAGAAGAGCTTGTATGGCCTGAAGCATTCTCCAAGGCAATGGTATTTAAACTTTGATAAGTTTATGACATAACAAAGTTATGCTAGATGGCATTCTGACCATTGTGTTTATTTCAAGAGGCTAGATAACGAAAGATATATTATCTTGTTATTGTATGTGGATTACATGCTTGTTGCATGGTCAAACATGTAGGATATAAATATGCTCAAAAGAAAACTAGCTAAATCATTTGCGATGAAGGAGTTGGGTGCTGCAAAGCAAATCCTTGGTACATGAGAATAAGAAGAGATAGGAAAAATCACAAATTGACGTTGTCTCAAGGTGAGTACATAGAAAAGGTATTGCATAGGTTTATAATGTAGAATGCAAAACCAATTAGTACACTTTTAGCCAGCCATTTCAAACTAAGTAAGGAGATGTGTCCAGATACATAGGAAGAGATAGATTACATGTCCATGATTCCCTATTCATCAACGGTTGGAAGCTTGATGTATGCCATAGGATTTGTTAGAAGGTATATGAATAATCCAGGTAAAGAGCATTGGAAAGAAGTACAGTGGATTCTCAAGTATTTGAGAGGTACCACTTCTTATGCATTATGTTTTGGAGGTCAGACACTGTTCTACAGGGATATGTTGATGCATATATGGCTGGTGATAAAGGTAGCAGGATGAGCACCACAAGGAATGTGTTTACTGTGGGTGGAACAATAGTAAGTTGGATTTCAAAATTGCAACAGGTTGTTGCATTTCAACAACTGAAGCAATGTATGTTGTTGCTGCAAAGGATAGTAAGGAAATGATTTGGTTGCAGAGGTTCATGGAGGAATTGGGTAAGAAGAAGGAGCCTTAGAAAGTTGTACAGTTACAGCCAAAGTGTCATTTATCTTGCAAAGAACTCAACCTTTCATTTGAAGACTGAACATATACAACTCAAGTACCACTTCATAAGATCTGTTCTAGATGAAGAACTGTTAAAATTGGAAAAGATACATACTAGCCAGAATCCTACAGACATGTTGACAAAGGGAGTAACCAAAGAGAAACTGATTGCCTGCTCGGTTTCTGTTGGCCTTCAAGCATGAAGGTGAAAATAAGAAATTACCCAAGTCCAAGGTCTAGAGCATAGTCCAGCAAGTGCAACAACGGTGGAGTTGTTGTGATCAGTCTTCAAGTGGGATATTGTTGGTTGTGGAGCCTGATCTTCCAGATTCAGAGATGTTATTCAATCGTGTTTGTACCCTTGGTTTACTATACACTCATTCCCCAACTTTGGGATGTTTGTTAGCCAACAGTTTTGTGGGCCCATGGTATTGGGTTAATTGTAGTATTTTTCCATGGTATTTCCCCTATAAAATAAAATCATTATAATACGACTGTGTATAGTATGGTATGGTATTGTATTGTAAACAATCTAAGTGATTGTGTGAGAGAGATTGTGCAGGTGTGAAGAGGAAGTGCAACAGAGTTGCTATAGGTTGTATCCCTTCATCTTTCTGGACGCTAATAAAAGGACTCGCAATTTTTGTGTGGATGTAGCCCATCTCTTGGGTGAACCACGTTATATCTGTGTCTCTCTATAATGTGTTAAATTTGTTTTTTGCATCTTGTTTTATGATTTAACCGTATATCTGTTATTGCTTTGTTGTCCTGTTTCTAACAGAGAGTCTTCAAGAGAGAACCATAATGAAGTAAAATGAGTGCACTACGTGAATTAGAATGCAATGGAACTTAAACATGTGTGGAATACTAGATTTGATGGCATCTAATTTCCCATGTCCATTGTTAAACATAACATACACACAAACTTGAAATTATATAAATTTCATAGCAAAAAAATAACATTATTTTGCATATTCACAAACAAAACATAACCCTTGTCTTTTGACTAAATATAATCCAAGAAATTCGCTGCATGTACAATTTTATTTTTGTCTAACCATAGGCATCTAGTGCAAATACCACTCCTAAGCAGAACTATGAGGCAAGTGAGATGAAGGAACCAAGCTACAAACTTCTGTTTCACTGAATCCAGCCTGTTTTCTCTGATACTTGGTAAATATTATCATTGTCGAGCATTCTAGGCATCTCATTCTTGAGCCAACAAATATCCACGACACTCTCTTATACTTCCCCACACAACACAAGGAATATTTTCCTTTTCTTCCTTGGAGATATTCTTCCCTTCGGTGTTGTTTAGTGTGGAAAGAAATAGTACAATCCACATAATGGTTTATCTGAATTGCTTGCTAAAATAATACTTGGTTCTTAAGCATCCAAATATAAACAATTGCACAACAAGTAAAGAATTCTTATCTTGGGCATTCTCTATGCTCTCCTATTGCCATCTATTTTGCATAAAGGGTTTACAATTTTATATTCTCAATGCTAATCTAGTTAGTTTTCAAATTAGTTGATTGTTAGCAATAGAGAAGATAACCTAAGCCGCATAATGCATGAACATGAGAATGATAGTATCCATGAAGTGGGTGGCCAATTAGAGAGAAAGTTGAGGGAATTGTGGTAGGAAATATGATCTTAGATATGAGGAATGCACTAAAATTACACTTCCCATAATCATTATGATTAAACCCACTTTCCCATATTGAAGGTATGTAAATTACATAAGTCTTTCTCATTAGCTTTAAATTATGTTATGTCCATTTTAAATAGTTGGAATCCACTGACAAAAGATGTTAACATCATACTTTATAATTGTTTTGATTTGAATCACCCTTAGACTAGTCAAACAAAACCACATAGCAAGCTCCTCCTAGGATTTGTTTCAATATTCTATTTTTTTCTTCATTGCACTTACTTTATTTCCCATTTAAATATTTGGAATTATTATATTTAGAATTATTGTTTTAATTGAAGACTTCAATATCTAAATATAAAATTTATATTTTTTCTTTTATGGAATTTCAAAGGAAAATTCATGAATAAGTTTGGGATAATATGGAATTATATTAGAAAATTTATGATATGAATTTTCTCCAAAGTTTTGTGGAAATTGCATAGTCATCTTACTTTTTTCATTATTGTAAACTGTGACACTTCCTTAGGTGTCATGCACAATATTTATAGATTTTGAATCTCGATGGTACACTCATAACCTACCACCCAACCTACCAGAGATACCCATAAACTTTGAACCATGGGTTTTTGAAGTCTACAATCATGACAAAAATTTATTAACATGCATCAAACAATAATTAAAATGTGTAATATTTATAATATTTAGAAGTATTGTTTTAATCTATGAGTGGAATATCAAAATACAAAATAAAATATTTTTGGTTTCATGGATTTTGAAGGCAAAATTCATAACCACGTTTTGGATTATTGGGAAATTTTCGCCAACGTTTTGTTGGATAGGAAAATTTATCGTTTAAATTGTACCAGTCAAGGAAAAAGAGTGGAATAGTGAAACTTATCCAACAACATCAACGACTCTCAAAAGTCATCGTGGGGTCTCTTGTACACTCGTCCTTACCTTCAATTAAGCTCTGGACGCTATCAAAACAATGTTTCACATAACGACTTGGTTTTGTGATCCTTGCTTTTTGAACGGGTGGGATGGGATTAGCTGTCATAACAAAGCTTCCAATGTGAGAATTTGGGAGATGTAAGTATTTACAAATTTTATTTCTTTACCGTTCATTGCTTTTATATGGAATTGTAATAATCTGTGATAATCCTTTGTTGCCAGCAATTTGTCTCGAAGGAATCTGCGAGGATTGGTTCCTCAGCAAATTGGACAATTGACTGAGTTGGTTAACGTGTGAGTATAGTTTTACACGTTGTCCGTCTATTAACTCTCGTCAAGTTTAAAATTATAATTATTTTGTAAATTTTTAATTATTATTTTGAAAATTTATAATTATGAAGAATGTATATGGTTGTGAGTATTTTATAAGAATATGTTAATCAAATCATAAGTAAATGTTAATTGTTATTAAAATTTATGTTAAAATGAAAGTCATTAATTTAACTTAAATTCATTTTCATAAATCTTTTATAATAATCCCAGCTTGTTACCTTCTTATACAAATTTACGCCTTTACCGATGTAATTTTAATGTTGACGACTCTTAAATTAAATTAAATCTATTTTAATTAATTTTTTATATTATTATTTTACATATTCCGAGCTGTTGTATGTAACTATTGATTATTGTTACCAATTTATGTTTTTGATCGGTCTACTTTATCTTATATATTTACCAGCTATTTCGTTTGCTTTTATGTATACTAAAATAATTACACTTAATAATTTCAAAAAACTGCGTAGTCATTGATCTATAAATATCAAAATTGCCAGGGCACTCGACCATAATCAACTGATGGGACCTTTGCCAGACCTCCGGAATTTAACGATGTTGGAGAGACTGTAAGTTTTTCTGTAAACTTCAAATTTTGGCTTTTTCACTGAATATAGGTCTTCAACCATTTGATCTGTAATGCAGACATCTACAAAACAACAACCTTAGCGGAATTGTCCCCGACTGGCTATCTGAACTTAAAGAGTTGTAAGTTCCCCTTTCCCCTCTGTTGTTTTCTTATGCCAGTTCTGCATTACAACGATTTGCACTGTGTAAACAATATTGGAAACATTCATTAGCAAATTACACTGATTTTTAATTTTTATGCGATCATCGCAGATTTATAGAGAACAACAATTTCTGTGGTGGAATTCCTGTGCAACTTCTCAATAAACATTCATTGAAACTTAGGTATTCACATATGTATTCTAAATATCTTATATTTCTAATCAAAACAAGATTTTGATGTCATGAATCTTCTTTCATATTTTATTTTATGCCAGAGATGCCACAATGTGTCATTATTAATCCAATTGAAACTATAATCCAATATCTTATTTGGTGTGTCATAGATACTCTGGAAACCCCGAGCTATCTACCCCGATTCACTTGAGGGAACACCTTGTTCTGGGAACAACACTCGCTGGAGTTTTAATCATCGGTCTCTCATTGATTGCGGGTATTGTTGTGTATCGCAAGAACAAAGAGTGTGTCACAACTGACGTTAACACCAACGAATGTGTCGAATTAACGACTATGGTGCCAAATTCCGCAAAGGCCTGTGCCTTCACTCGAGATCAAATTATGGATGCCACACAAAAACTTAGTGGGAGTATCGGAAAAGGGGGCTTTGGATCTGTGTTCCTTGGAAAATTGCCGGAAGGACAGAATATTGCAGTAAAGGTTCTCACATTGTTCTCTACACAAGGCGTTCAGCAGTTCGTGAATGAGGTAATTCTGAGATTTCGAAAACATGCACTATTCTTCCATTTTTGATATGGTATTATAGTTCAATTTCGAGCTTCAATCTCATAATATTTTTACCATATGAACAGATAATCATGTATGGTAAAATTCATCACTCTTTGTTCATTGATGAACAGATTAATGTTCTTTCGAGAGTCCATCACGAGAACTTACTGTCTTTACTCGGCTACTGCAATGAATCCAAGGAACTTATGATTATCTACGAGCACATGTCTGGAGGGTCATTAAGGGACCGCCTTTACGGTATATATTCTCGTAGATATGTTTGTTTGAATGGGTGATAGAATAGTGAAACTCATCAATTCTCATTCAGTTCTTATTTTCTTTTTTTCAGGTTTAGGAAGTTGGGAACTAAATTGGAAAACCAGGATCAAAATAGCTTTAGATGCAGCAGAGGGTAAATTTTAATTTTTAAATTGGCTGTAAATTTTAGATTTTCATATGCTTAAACTTTCAAAGATGTAAAAATAATGCATAGATGTAAAAATAATGCATAGATTTTTATTTGAAGGACTACAATACATGCACATAGTTTGCACCCCGAAGATTATTCACAGGGATGTGAAAACATCGAATATCCTTCTCGACAACAATTTGAAAGGAAAACTGGGTGACTTTGGACTTTCAAAGATATGGATTGATGGGGAAGCTTCTCATGTTACAACCATGGTGAAAGGAACTGCAGGATACCTTGAGTATACCACGCTCGCTCATAACTTGCACTCTTTTTTCAATATTATTAATGGTGATGGAATAGTATTTGGTGTGGAAATGCAGAGTGTTTCATTTTGTTGACATTCTTAGTTAACATTTTTTTGGTTGTGTTTAACAGGTATTTCAGCACTGAAAGGTTGACTGATAAAAGTGATGTATACAGTTTTGGAATGGTTTTGTTAGAGCTTATATGTGGCAGACAACCTATTGATACAAAGTTATCTCTAGAAAAACTAAACATCATTAGATGGGTAAGAAATGTGATCATTAGTCATGAAAGCATTTTTGTACTCATAGATACTAACATTAATAATTATGTGGCTATTTACAGGTTACACCTTTTGTGGAGATGGATGCAACTCCTCGAAAAATAGAAGAAATCGTAGACAAAAGGTTGAGTGGAAATTACGACATAAGATCCATCACTTGTGTTGCAAAAGTAGCCATCAGGTGTGTTAAGGCTGAACCGTTTTATAGGCCAAGTATCACTGAGGTAGTTGTTGAGTTGAGTTGAGGGAGGCAATCAAACTTGAGGAGAATTGCATTTCTAATGTAATTCCACAAGTGGATGTGGATGTGGATGGCGTGTAGAGTTCACTATGTTAAACAGTAAAGTTTTCATGGACTCTGTAACAATTGGTTTCAAAACTTATTTTTAAAATGTTAAATATTTTAGGATGTTTTGATTTTATTGGTTGTAAAGTGTTTTTTGGTTAGAATGTTTATTTCTTCTTTGTATATGATTAACATAAAATAAAATCCATAGGGCCATATAAATGGTTACAAAAATTATTTTAAAATGTCAAATATTTTAGGATGTTTTGATTTGATTGGTTATAAAGTTATTTTTGATTGAGTGTTTTTTTTTCTTTGTATATGATTAACTGAAAATAAAATCCATAGGCGCATATCAACCTTATATCAATCATATACAGAGCTATATAAGCCACATTATTGATAGTAATATCGCTTGCTAGTAAAGGACGGGCCTGCGGGAAAAGTTTGTTTAAATATTAATTTAATAATAAATAAATACTATTTATATTATATTAATATATAAAAAAATTATTTATTATCTATTAATTTAGTAATTTATACATACAAATAAATATATTAAGAAAACATGACTAAGAATTGTTTGACAATGTTAAAAAACCACAACCAAAATTTTAAAAGTAGTTGATGGACTTTGATTCATGGTTGAGTTAAATCCGTAATTGATTTTTAAGAAAAGTTTACTTAAAGTTATAGTTTTCATAAAGACAAGGTTGACTTTGAATTATGGTTGAATTCAATCCATGGATGTCTGCAATCCATAGTTTAGTTTTAAGTAAGGTTGAATATGAACCATGTTTCACATAGATCCCTAGTTGACTTTTATACAACTTTGGCTTTGAACCATGGTTGACTTCAATCAATACATAATACTGACTTGACTTCAAGGTTGACTTCAATCCAAGGTTGACTTGAAAGCCACCTTCAATCCAAGGTTTTATGCAATCCAACATTGACTCAAAGATTTACTTGAATGCAAGGAAGACTTCAATCTACCCTTGAATTCAATACATGGTAGAATTCAATAAAATGTTGAATTCAATCCAATGTTAACTTGAAATAAAGGTTGACTTCAATCTAAGGTCAAATTCAATCCAAGCTCAACTTGAAACCAATGTTTGACTTCAATCCATTAAAATATTAACATTAATGAGTTCAATCTAATGATTTACCATGGGTGACATAAACATGAAAACATGGCTAACCATTCTTTGATATACTTTGGTGAGATTATATCAACCTTGTATTGAAGTTAAATATGGATTGACTTCAAAGCAAGGTTGACTTGAAGTTAAATAAATTTGATCTTTAGATGTCTGATAAAGCTTGAGATTTTGATTATATGGAATTATATTGGAAAATTTATGAAATAGATTTTGTCCAAAGTTTTGTGGAATTGTAAACCAAAATTTATCATATAGACTTTAATATTATTAATTGTTTTTAAGCTATAGATGTGTTTTTTATAATTTTATATATTATTTGTAGCAATATAACATAATTCAAATTTGTTAATATAGTATATTATTAAAGTATATTAAATATTAATTGTAAAAGAATGTTTTAAAGATAATAAAATTTATTGTAGTGAGAGCTTTGAGGTGTTTGGAGATGTTATGTAACACTCCTTTAACATCTTACTATAAATAAAGTAGAATAAAGTAATGAATACTTTTTTTATTTTTTATTTTTTAGTTTAACAATGTTTACAAAGGGTTCCAATTTATTTTATATTCTTTACCTAAAACATGCAATATATGGACTGGTTTGAAAGTGTAAAACCTCAGCTTATCAAAACTGGTTAAAAGAATAGTATATTACTCTGTTTGCTAGCATTCAACATTTAGACACGAGAAATGACCTCGTTTTCCGCCGTAATACCTCGGTAGGCTGAATCAGCTAAGTGTGACGTTTTTGTTGAAGGGATGGTCAGTTTTAGCTGAAAATAGGTCGAAAGGTAGGTGTGCCCGTGCCGGAGAGGATGCTCGGAGCATCCAAGAGTTTTGACCTCTCCAGATGCCCTAGCGAATTGATCTACCAATCTATTGCTCATGCCCCCACACCTCTGTAATCTTCTGCTAGCTGCCCCAGGTGTACAATCTGATGGCTGATAATCACTCAATGCAGTAGAGTGATCCTATCAATGAGGATGCAGGCTACATGTGGAAGAAATATGATGATCCAAAGTCCTAGTGAATGACTTGGGTTTTCCAGCTAAGTGCCCGTAGCTGTACGGATGAACCTACAAATAACCTTTTGGCATATACTAGAACACTGGATAATGATGAATGCAATAGACACAGTGACGGACCTGGATGGTTTATCCTAAAGGAGACTAGGGCAGATATCTCGTTGTCGAAACCCTGTTAGCTGAAGACGTCGTCTCCAACCCCGCTCTCTGTGCTGCTACTCAAGAGTTCCAAAATCAATAATCATCAAAAGTAAAGTCTCCATTCACTTTATCTTTCTTTTATAACTTTCAACTATGAAAACCCTAACTTTTGACCTAATTAGGTCACTTTAACTTCTAATTTGTAGTTGACTAGCATGCATGCGCATGGAGACTTAATTGTGTCACGTCCCCATGCCTCCGACCAGCGAAGAGGACGCGACCATAGCTTCAACCACCCGGGCTAAGAGCCCCATGAACACGTGCTTGAACAAAAATTGCTGAAACAGATTGCTGGATGGAATACATTGAAGTAAAACATGCACCAATGCCATTGTTTATCATACACAGCTATCGTTATTTATTATGCACAGCGGAATCAACATGCATTCACACAAGCATTCATTCAACATGTTCATTTCATATCATTAACAGTAAACATGGTTGCAGAAGTAAAAATGAACAAGATCACTTATCTTATGAAGAAGTCGTTCCGCAACCAGCTACGTCGCTGCAACGTTCCACCCAACCATAGGCCAGCGTGCTCCTTAATCTCTCAGCAACGCTGCCACCCCCGAGCCGGACATGATTCACCAAGGAATAAGGGAACTAGCAGGCTTACACATAGCCAAGGATGTACAAAACACAGCCAAGCCAACATAGTTGGGTTTATCAGGCCATCAAGGAGTTGGGAAAGGCTTAATGCTAAGTTGGTGAGCTCATTACAGAGCCAAGAACACCTACACCAGAACTAGCCTGACCTCTAAGACACCCACCCACACCCAACACAAGGAATCAGTCCCTTCTCTGCTACACAGTCCCTCAGGCCCTGCATTCCCTTCCAGTGCTATTCAGGGGTGATGGAGAAGAAGGCCAACCCTCCAGCTCTGTCCATGTGGTTTCCAGCCACCAGGTTTATCAAGCAAAACTAAGCCCCCATCCCTGCTCCCTACATAGTCCGAAGACCAACCATTGCACTCAGGCAATCAATCAATCAGCTGATACAGCTTAACCAGGGGAAAACAACTCCAAACCATCTACAGCAGCCCCAAAACATAACAGCAGACACAGCTCTTGGCATGGGGAAATTTAACAGTCCCAAAATGTATGAACATACATTACCAACAACGTGGGGAAACAACGACCCATTTTGCACCGCCAAAGCTACTCGGGAAAACGTACGCATACCACATTGGGGACGAATTTACAGTCTCACGACCGGTGCGTGAACAACCACATTTCAGAACCCACAAATCAGCCCGTGAGTAAAGGGCGGAGCCACACCATTCTCAGATCCGCAGGGGGAAAAACTGCGTGGGTAAAACCCAGGAAAATCTTGTGCGAGAAAATAATGAATAGACTTCCGCTCCTACGCGAAGATTAGCAGCTCTACCTCTGTGCGTGGATGAATAGACAACCCAGAGGACGCGAATTGGACGTGCGTGAGTGTTTAGCATAAGCGTGGAGAGGAGAATGTGTCCGCGGGAGTGAAAACCAGGTAAATCTTGTGCGTCAAGGTGAACCGAAAATCGTGAGGATGCGCGGCAGTAATAGAGTGCCTGAAGGTTTTTCCTCCATTGTGAAGTCAACTGCGGTGGAGTGTGTGTGTGGGTGAGGACTGACAGTCCTACCACCCCACTCCCAAAGACAATAACTACCTCAACCACCACCAGCCATTCTTCAATGAAAGTGGTTGGGTAGAGCAAGGAAAGGAGACACATGGGTATTTTCCCTCATTGGCCCAGGTTTGACAAATTCCCCCACATCCTTATCCTTGTGAAAATCATGCCCCTTTCTCATTTTAGTTGCCGCGATTGTAGCTGGTCGGGTTCATTTAATTAATTATAGATGCATATTTACATGATGACCAACATAATATATGTCGCATGCCCCGATATACCGATGGTGGGGCCTTAGCCATTAGCTCCGCACCATGATCATTACAATATATACATCATGTACATTTAATGCAACGGGGTCAAAACTGGGGCATTACATTCCCCTCCCCTTTCAATAGAACTGTCCTCAGTGCTTACAAAATTGAACAAAAGCTACACTGGTATCGCCTCAGTGTTCCGCAAAATTGAACAAAAATGGATGTGCCAATCGCATGGCATCCTCCAGCTCCCATGTAGCCTCTCCAGGTCCGTAGTGCTCCCATTGCACCTTTACCTGACCTATCGCTCGGTTCTCGAGCATTGTGACCTTCCTGTTGAGGATGCGCATTGGCTCGATTCGGAACTCTCCCTCGGGTTCCACCTAAATCACATCCCAATTTATCACATCGTTAGGATCATGTACATATCTCTTAAGCAAAGAAACATGAAAAACATTATGCGCTTTAGTGCTAGCAAGTAATGCAAGTCTATATGCAACTGGCCCTATTCTTTCAAGCACTTCAAATGGCCCACAATATCTTGGTGACAACTTGGCAAAACTTCCAAGCTTCAAGGAACTCTTCCTTGCCCTCACTCTGAGGTAAACATGATCCCCAACACTGAACTCCATGTTCACCCTATGCTTATCTGCATAGATTTTCTGCCTGTCCTTTGCTGCTTTCAGCTTCTGCCTGATCTTTACAACCTCTTGCTCCATCTCCTTGAGCAATTATGGTCCAAGCACAATCCTGTTCACTAGATTATCCCAAGTCACTGGTGTCCTACACCTTCTTCCATACAAGGCTTCATACGGACTCATCCCCAAGGATACCTGCTGTCCATTGTTATAAGCAAACTCCACCAAGTGCAAGTAATCTTCCCACTTGGTTGGTTTGTCCATCACATACATGCGAAGCATATCTTTAAGCACATGATTAACTCTCTCTGTCTGACCATCTGTCTAAGGATGGTATGCAGTGCTGAAGTTTAGCTTTGTACCCAAATCTGCAAACAACCCCTTCCAAAAATTGGAAGTGAACTTGACATCTTTGTCAGAGACTATTGCCTTAGGCAATCCATGCAATTTGAAAATCTCCTTCATGAAGATCTTTGTAATGTCGCCAGTCTCATACGTAGACTTAACCGATACAAAATGTGCTGCCTTAGTCAGCTTGTCTACCACAACCATGATAGAATCATGTTGTCTCCAAGTCATCGACAATCCTGTAATAAAATCCATGGAAATAACTTCCCATTTCCATTCCGGAACTGGTAAAGGCTGCAACAAACCTGCTAAATGTTGATGCTCAACCTTTACATGTTGACATTTCATACACCTTGAAATGTACTCGGCCGTATCCTTTTTCATTCCTGGCCAAAAGTACTGCTTTCTAGCTGTAGCAATTGTCTTCTGATATCCTGGGTGACCAGAATACGGAGCTTGATGGATTTCATCCATAACAACTCTCCTCAAATATGCTACATCTGGAATATAAATCCTACCTTTAAAAGTGAGAAGCCCATCTTCTTCCAATTTATATCCCTCATACCTCTTCTCAAGACTTTGCTGCTGCAATTTGTCTTTTACTTGCTCATACAGTTCATCTCCAGCGGCATGACTAACAATCTGCTACCTCAAATCCGATTGGAAAATACTAAGAGATGCCACATGCATTTCCTGCACCTTTCTGCTGAGTGCATCAGCTACCTTGTTCTCTTTTCCCTTTATGTGCTTGATTTCAAAATCAAACTCATATAAAAACTCCAGCCATCTTGCTTGCCTAGCATTCAGAGTAGGCTGATCAAACAAATACTTCAGTCCACAGTGATCTGTTCTGAGCTCAAATATCCTACCTATCAAGTAATGCCTACACATCTTGAGAGCATGTACTATGGCTGCAAGCTCTAGATCATGAGTGGCATAGTTCATCTCA
Source organism: Pseudotsuga menziesii (assembly GCA_001517045.1). Classification (NCBI taxonomy): domain Eukaryota; kingdom Viridiplantae; phylum Streptophyta; class Pinopsida; order Pinales; family Pinaceae; genus Pseudotsuga; species Pseudotsuga menziesii. Next base: position 34,192 of record LPNX011072029.1, read on the forward strand.
TGTTCCTTCAGCTTTCTTGACTCATAACATATCACGTGGCTGTCTTGCATAAGGACTCCTCCAAGCCCTTGTCCGCATGCATCAGTACACACCACAAAATCTTTCTCTGGATCTGCAACCTTCAATACTGGTGTACTGGTGAGAAGACTCTTCAACTGCTGGAAGCTTTCTTCACACCTCGATGTCCATTCGAACTTCATCCCATTCTTTTGCAAAGAAGTGATGGCATGTGCAACTTTGGAGAATCCCTCAATGAACCTCCTATAGTATCCTACAAGTCCCATAAAAGATCTTACATCTGTCACATTTCTTGGAGTAGGCCAATTCATAATGGCTTCAATATTTTTAGGGTCCACAAATATACCCTCCTCGGAGATAATGTGACCCAAGTACTGAATTCTATCTCTATAGAAGTCACACTTGCTCAGTTTTGCGTACAACTGATGCTCCCTGAGCAATTGCAATGTCAATCTCAAATTCCCTTCATGCTCTTTCTCATTCTTAGAATAAACAAGAATGTCATCAAGGAAAACAAGAAAAAACTTGTCCAAATACTTACTGAAGACGCTATTCATAAGGCACGTAAATGTAGCTGGTGCATTCGTGAGACCAAATGGTACCACTACAAACTCATAATGCCCATACCTTGTCCTGAAGGCTGTCTTATGAATGTCTTCATCCTTGATTCTCACCTGATGGTAACCAGACCTCAAGTCAATCTTAGAAAATACCTTTGCTCCTCTCATTTGATCAAAGAGGTCATCAATCCTAGGCAAAGGATATTTATTCTTCACAGTAACCTTGTTCAACTGTCTATAATCAATACATAACCTGAGTGTACCATCTTTCTTCTTTACAAACAGAACTGGTGCTCCCCAAGGGGACACACTCGGCCGGATGTATTTCTTTTCCAACAACTCTTGCAGTTGCATCTTCAATTCTAGCATCTCCGGAGTACTCATCATGTAGGGTTCCTTGGACACTGGTGCTGCTCCTGGCACAAGTTCAATAGTGAAATCAATGTCCCGCCTTGGAGGAAGCCCTGGAATCTCATCAGGAAACACATCCCTGAATTCCTGTAGCACCTGATAGTCCTCCAACCTAGGAGTTTCATCTCTCGTTTCCTCCAAAATCTGAGCTGCATACAACTGGCAACCCTTCCTACAGAACTTCTTTAACTGCGTTGCTGAAATCTGCCTCACTGAAATTACCTTTGGAATACCTTTCACAACTACTAGGTGCCCTTCTTCATTTATGCATTCAAAAGTCTTATTGTAACAGTCAAGCTTCACCCTGTGAGCTTCTAACCAATCCATTCCAATGAGAACATCATAGGAACCAAGCAGTAGAACATTCAGATCTACACAAGTGACCAATCCATTCATGACCAATGGACATTTCTCTACCACTTCACTAACCTTTCTCTTAGCTCTAGCGGTTAGCTGAACTAACCAAGACTTCCTATGCTTTACTTTCTTAAAGGCACAAATTTCCACTACTCTAGGAGTAATGTAACTGTGCGTAGAACCAGGGTCAATCAAAATAGAAATAGATTGCTCAACAATCTTACCTGTTACTTCAACCACAGCTAACTGGTGATCTACCTGGCGATCCTCCAGTGCTGCATAGATCCTAGGAACTGCCCTTGCTACTTGACCCACTGTTTCTGCTTCTTGAATGTTATAAGCTAGTCTTGCACTCTCGTTCTCGAGTGGACAATTTCTGCGCATGTGGGGTCCTCCACATTTCCAACATTGAAGTGGTCCTCTGTTCTTTTGTGGATCCTTAGGCTTTTCTCTGATCACTCCAACTAGTTTACTCGCAGCTTGAGACGACTACTTTTGCTGATTCCTGAAGTTAGATGGTTTAAAATCTTTCTTTCTTTGGTCAAACTTCTCATTCTTCTTGTCCTTCCATGCCTTATGGTAATCAAGCTTACCTTTGCTTTGCTCATAACAATACTTAGCTTTTCTTATTGCTTCTTCAAGAGTTCTTGGTTCATAAAACTCAATTCTATCTTTGTAAGACTGAGGTAATCCACTCAGAAAATGCTGGACCTTCACTTTTTCATCTCTGATGTACCGGACATACCTCAACATCTCCAAAAACTTATTTGCATACTCTTCCATGGTCTGCTGTCCCAATCTCAGCTCATGGAACTCCTTAATCTTGTCATCATAATACCTGTCAGAGAGATATTTCTGCTTGAAATACTTCTTGAACTGTTTCCACTTAAGTCTCCTTTCACTGATCCTCTTTACTTTCTTGAAGTGTTCCCACCAAATGGATGCTCTTCCGTTCAGATTGAATATGGCAACTCTTGCCTTCATGTTTCCTGAATAATCATGCACTTGAAAGTACTTCTTTATTCCAAGAAGCCAAGATTCAGCCTCTTGTCCTGTCCTTACCTCACCATCAAATGTAGGGGGTTTAGCTTTCTTAAATTCATCCCGAGAGCGATCCCTATGGTGTCTCTTTCTTTTTCTTTTACAAGAAAAAGAACATGAATCCCCGTTGGATTCTTCAGAATCAGATGATCCACTAGAAGTCCTTCTCCTTCTCCTAGTACTGCTCTTACTGCCTTCTGGTCTTGCTGTACCCCGTCCAAAATCTATCTTCCTTTGCAAGTCTGTCAAACTCTGTAACATAGCAGCATTCAGCTGATGCTACTCTTCCTGGGCTTTGATCAAGCTTCTCATAGTGGCTGCAACATCTGACGGTGTCTCTTGGAATCTCCTTCCATTAGACTCAATATCATCGTTTCTATTACGGATGTTTTCTCCCATGGCATCTCAGGCATGCTCATAAGAATCTCGAGCATCATATCCATCATGGGTTCTCATAACTGAACCGCCACTTACTTACCACACTGCACTACCTGGAATACTTCCCTTGAAGGTGACTATGATTCTACAAACGTGTTAGTAACACAAATGTTAGACACATAACATTGATATAAATCAGAATCACTTACCTTCTCCTGGAATAACCATAAAACAACAATTTGCCCAAACACACAAAATTTTCTTCATCAAAGAATGTCTATCTGAGGGGGACGACGGGGGTCAAGGGGGCTTGCCCTCATTTTTTTTTTTTTTTTGTAAATCATTGGTTTTTGCGCAATCTGGAGCATAAGATCGCTACCAATTTCTCTTTTTCAACCCTGAAAATTCACTGAAAAATAGCTGAAAATCCCAATGAATAACAGTCAAAATTTGCTGGAAAAATCCCACGGAAAACTCAAATTTTCCTTATGCAGAATCGAATCTCAGAACCACTATTTCTTCTGCAGAATCGGCTCTCGGAACACTATTTCTTCCGCAGAATCGGCTCTCGGAACACTAATCGTTCCGACGTTTCGGCGGTCTCTCTCGTCGGAAGACTTAACGCTTTCGCTTCCACAACAGCGGTACATGAACCACTTTCTCTTCCAATTGGTGACCCAATCTGCAAAGTCATAACGTGATCGGTGTCGGCAGTCTTTCTCGTCGGAAGACTTAGTGCTTTTCACTTCCGCAACGGCGGCACATGGACCACTTTCTCTTCTGACGGACGCCAAATTACTTAGAGAAATTTTAACTTCGGGCGTCGGCGGACTTCTTACATTGAAAGACTAGTGACTTTGGCTTCCGCAACGGCGGCTCGCCAAACATTAACTTCGTCCGATCAGTGGCTGCTTTCCTCCCTTAGAAAAATCTTCTAACTTACTTTCCCAGCATCGGCATCCTTCCCACATCGGAAGACTTAGTGCTTTCGCTTCCGCAACGGAGGCTCACGAAACACTTTCTCCTTTCGATCGGCGTCAGAGCTCTTTCTCATCGGAAGACTTAGTGCTTTTGCTTCCGTAACGACGGCTCACCAAACACTAATTCCTTCCGACGGATGCCAAATCGCTCAGAGAATTTTTTCGATTTTCTTCAAACTGTTCCGTTGGGCATACTTCCGCTACGTCGGAAGTCCTTCGTCAGCCGCAACGGTGGATTGGAAACCGCTAACTCTTCTGCTATAGTGGAATTATTTACCATTATCTCTTCCGACTGATCAACACTCGGACGATTTTTCTTTGAATTTTACATTCATTCAAATCATGACTTCTGCTGGGCAGAATGACATACAACCTCTGTCAGTTGCTCCTCTTTGGCACATAGAGGCCCATTGTTGCAACCCTGATGCTCTGATACCATACTGTCACGTCCCCATGCCTCTGATTAACGAAGAGGATGCGACCATAGCTTCAACCACCCGGGCTAAGAGCCCCATGAACACGTGCTTGAACAAAAATTGCTGAAACAGATTGCTAGACGGAATACATTGAAGTAAAACATGCACCAATGCCATTGTTTATCATACACAGCTATCGTTATTTATTATGCACAGCGGAATCAACATGCATTCACACAAGAATTCATTCAATATGTTCATTTCATAACATTAACAGTAAACATGGTTGCAGAAGTAAAAATGAACAAGATCACTTATCTTATGAAGAAGTCGTTCCGCAACAAGCTACGTCGCTGCAACGTTCCACCCAACCATAGGCCAGCGTGCTCCATAATCTCTCAGCAACGCTGCCACCCCCGAGTTGGGCATGATTCACCAAGGAATAAGGGAACTAGCAGGCTTACACATAGCCAAGGATGTACAAAACACAGCCAAGCCAACATAGTTGGGTTTATCAGGCCATCAAGGAGTTGGGAAAGGCTTAATGCTAAGCTGGTGAGCTCATTACAGAGCCAAGAACACCTACACCAGAACTAGCCTGACCTCTAAGACACCCACCCACACCCAACACAAGGAATCAGTGCCTTCTCTGCTACACAGTCCCTCAGGCCCTGCATTCCCTTCCAGTTCTATTCAGGGGTGATGGAGAAGAAGGCCGGCCCTCTAGCTATGTCCGTGTGGTTTCCAGCCACCAGGTTTATCAAGCAAAACTAAGCCCCCATCCCTGCTCCCTACACAGTCTGAAGACCAACCATTGCACTCAAGCAATCAATCAATCAGCTGATACAGCTTAACCGGGGGAAAACAACTCCAAACCATCTACAGCAGCCCTGAAACATAACAGTAGACACAGCTCTTGGCATGGGGAAATTTAACAGTCCCGAAATGTATGAGCATACATTACCAACAACATGGGGAAACAACGACCCATTTTGCACCGCCAAAGCTGCTGGGGAAAACGTACGCATACCACACTGGGGACGAATTTATAGTCTCACGACCGGTGCGTGAACAGCCACATTGCAGAACCCACAAATCAGCCTGTGAGTAAAGGGCGGAGCCACACCATTCTTAGGTTCATAGGGGGAAAAACTGCGTGGGTAAAACCCATGAAAATCCTGTGCGAGGAAAGAACGAACAGACTTCCGCTCCTGCACGAAGATTAGCAGCTCTACCTCTGCGCGTGGATGAACAGACAACCAAGAGGACGTGAATTGGACGTGCGTGAGTGTTCAGCATAAGCGTGGAGAGGAGAATGTGTCTGCGGGAGTGAAAACCAGGTAAATCCTGTGCGTCAAGGTGAACAGAAAATCGTGAGGATGCACGGTAGTAATAGAGTGCCTGAAGGTTTTTCCTCCATTGTGAAGTCAACCGCGGTGGAGTGTACGTGTGGGTGAGGACTGACAGTCCTGCCACCCCACTCCCAAAGACAATAACTGCCTCAACCACCACCAGCCATTCTTCAATGAAAATGGTTGGGTAGAGCAAGGGAAGGAGACACATGGGTATTTTCCCTCATTGGCCTAGGTTTGACAAATTCCCCCACATCCTTATCCTTGTGAAAATCATGCCCCTTTCTCATTTTAGTTGCTGCGATCGTAGCTGGTCGGGTTCATTTAATTAATTATAGATGCATATTTACATGATGACCAACGTAATATATGTCGCATGCCCCGATATACCATCAGTGACAAATTTAAATCCAAAACATAGCATAACCAATCGATGGTGGGGTCTTGGCCTTTAGCTCCGCACCATGATCATTACAATATATACATCATGTACATTTAATGCAACGGGGTCAAAACTGGGGCATTACAAATTGGGTGCATGCATCATTAAATAATACTTAGATCTCATGCATGTCGGTGACCTTTGGCTCCGATGGCGCTCTTCGACCCAATGGTGATATAATATTCATGCCCTAGATTTTTTGTAGATGGCATCAGTCTTCAATTGATTCCCTAACTGTCAGTAACCGCTCGAACCCACAGGAATCACATAGGTTAGCGGTTTGGTCCTCAATGCCTAAGCAAAAGAGGACATTCAAGTCCTCCCCACTTGAGATTGCTTGTCCTCAAGCAACTGCAAACTGGGATGCTGCAATACCTGTTCTCCTTCCCATGTGGCATCCTCTGGAGGTAATTCTTTCCATTGAACCGAGTATTCTCTAATCAACCTATTCCAGAGTTTTCTTTCTCGAGTCTCTATGATCCGTTTAGGAACCAGTATCAATATTCCCTCATCATCTAAAGAAGGTAATTCTGTTGATGGAGCAATGTGTTACCCAATGGTCTTCATAAGGTCGGAAATACATTGTGAATTTTACTCTCCTATGGCATTTCTAGTTCATATGCCACCTCTCCCACCTTCCTGATTATTCTGTAGGGTCAGTAGAAGCAAGGTTTTAACCTTTCCACTCCTTTATTCTTAAGTGAAGACTGACTGTAGGGTTGGAGCCTTAAGTATACCAAATCTCCTACCTCAAAGCTCCGCTCAACCCAGTCTTTGTTTGCATACGACTTCTACTGATTCTGGGCTATCTGTAAGGTCTCTTTCAGGATTTTAAGAATATCCCAACTATCCTATATCCAATCCTTTGCCTTAGGAGCCCTACTGTCTCTGAATGCTAAATCTGCATAGTCCAAGGCCTCGTAGCCATATAATTCCTTAAAAGGTGTCATCCTAATAGACATGTGATAGGTAGTGTTGTAGGAGTACTCCCCTAAGTGTAGCCAATTAATCCAAGTTCGCTACTGCCCTGTTACATAGTTCCTCAGATATCCTTCAATCCACTTGTTGACAATTTCGATTTGTCCATCGCTCTGGGGATGATAACTCGTGCTAGTAGCAAGCTCGATCCCTACTAATCTGAATAGTTCTTTCCAGAAGGCACCTGTGAATCTACTATCCCGGTCACTGACAATGGTCTTAGGTAACTCATGTAACTTGAAGACCTCCCTAAAGAATAATTCAGCTACCTGAGCTACGAAGTAATTAGATGATATAGAAAAGAAATGGGTGAATTTGGCCAGTCAATCAACCACGACATATAAACAATCTCTCCCTTGGACCTTGGGTTGGACCTTGGGCAATCCTGTAATGAAGTCCATGGAAACACTTTCCCACTTTTGTTCTGGAATCGGTAGTGGTTGAAGAAACCTCACTGGATGGATGTGCTCAATCTTGTTCTACTGACATATGCTGCATAACCTCCCCTTTGAGGCCCTTCCATGAGAACCTCTCTCATATTTGCATGTACGTCTTCAAGAAACCCTGATGTCCTGATAGTGGAGAGTCATGTGCTACCTATATGTTTTTATTTCTTAAAGTTGATTTTGGGACGAGGTTTATCCTGCTCTTGTAATAGATGATGTCATCGACAATTCTGTACCTTTCATCCTAAATCTATCCATCCAATAATTCGCAAGCAAATTTATTTTTGGAGTATTCTACTAAGAGGAGAGCCCTCCAATCTATGGATATACTCATGAGAGATAATGAGGCGGGTCGCCTGGATAATGCATCAGCTACTATATTATTCTCACCTTTTACATACTCTATCTCGAAATCATAGGCTTGTACTTTGCTTACCCATTTATGTTGGCGCTCATTCAGTTCCTTCTGCTCCAAGAAGTAATTGAGGTTGTTATGATCTATCTTGATTTTGAACTTGCTGCCCACCAGGTACTGTCTGAACTTCGTGAGAGCATGTAAGATGGCTTACATTTCTTTGTCATATATGGAGTAGTGTCGCTCATAGTTCTTCAGTTTTCGTCTCTCAAACGCAATAGGGTGATGGTTTTGCATCAATACTGCTCCTAGCCCTCCCTTGAGGCATCACATTTGACTACAAATGGTTGTGAGAAGTATGGTAATGCTAAAAGTGGGAAAGAACTCATAATGACTTTCATCTCAACAAAATTTTTCTGTGCTAGTTCTGTCTAGGTGAATGCTCCCTTCTTTGTGGGATCTGTGAGGGGTGCGGAAAATTGGGAGAATCCCTTAACATACCTTCTATAATAAGTGCAAATGCCTAAGAAGCCTCTCAATTTTGTGATTGTTTTTGGCGTGGTCCAATCTCTGATAGCTCGGATTTTCTCCATGTCAACCTGTACTCCTTTTTCACTTATTATGTGCCCTAGATACAACATTTCCTTCATGCCAAATTCACACTTGTACATTTTCACATAAAGCGAGTGTTATTCTAGAATTCTCAATACTTCATCCAGGTGTTTCAGATGTTCCTCCCATGTTTTGCTGTAAATCAGGATGTCATCAAAGAATACTAGCAAAAAATTACGTAACTAAACTCTGAAAGTATGGTTCATGCATGATTGAAAAGTGGTTGGAGCATTGGTAGGTCCAAAAGGCATGACCATGAATTCATAGTGACCATAGTGACAATGGAAAGCTGTTTTGGAGATGTCTTGATCCCTTACTCAGATCTGATGGTACCCCGAGCGAAGATCGATCTTGGAAAAGTATTTGGCACCTCGCAATTCCTCCATGAGTTCATCAATCCTAGGGATGGGATACCTATTTTGATGGTCATTTTGTTGAGTGCTCGATAATCGATGCACATTCGCAGTGTACCATCCTTCTTCTTGACTAAGACCACTGATGATGCGAAGGGGATAGAACTGGGCCGAATGTATCCAAGCTCCAACAATTCTTTGATCGTCTTCTTGATATCATCCTTGTATCTTTTGGGATGCCGATAAGGAGTGGTGATGACTTCCTGTATCCCCTCCTCTAGCTCAATGATGTGTTCAAAGCCCCTGTCTAGCGGTCTACCTGCTGGAAGGTCCCAAAATACCTTTTCGTGCTTTTGTAACAAGGCATAAATATCACCTGGGTGTTGTTTTCTATTCTCTGGAGGTTTCCTAAAGGGAACAAAACATTATGTAGCCCATTCTATGTCATCCTATCTGAGTACTGCCTCCATTCTCTATGAAGAGTCCGGTTTTGGGGGATAAGTGTTCATGCCCCTCAAAACTACCCATTTTCTGTCTGGCCCCTGGAATTCCATTTCCATTTCCCGGTAGTATGTAGTGTATTTCCCTATTGATTAAAGCCACTAAACACCTAATACTACATGAGTATCTGCCACATCTACTACATAAAAGGAATCTGTCATCTGATAATTTCCTAATGTGACATTCAATTTTGGAATCCAATACTTGCACTGCATGTTGGAGTTCTCGGCTACCACTACAGTAAATCCGTCGAACTTCTCGGTCTGAATACCCCTCTTGGCTACCCAATCAAATTCAATGAAATTGTGGTTTTCGCCCCCATCAATCAATACTCCCACTCGGTGGCCCTGTACTACTCCTCTAACCTTGTGAGTATGGAATCTTGGTACTCCAAGTAACATAGCAATGACTACCTCTGGTGTATTACCTTGGAGTGATTCTTCCTCTGTTTCCCATAGTTCTTATGTTACCTCCTGCTCATAGTCCTCCCCGTCACTATCCGAATACACTTTGATGTAGTGAGCCTTTGCCTTCCTTGCACACTTGTGTCTTGGCACCCATAGTTCTTGACAAGTGAAACATAATTTCTTTTGCCTCAAATATTTCCTAGTGTCCTTGTCTAAGCATGTTTTCTTGGGAAAATCCTACTGGAAAGGTTTCTTGTCCTTGTCCCTAATAGTAAAGTTGGTTTTGAGAGGGAACCTATTCTTCGAAACTGAATACTGGAGATATCTGGCTCTGCTAATGGCATCCTACAGAGTGGGGGGTTTGTAGGCTTTCACCCATCCCCGTAGTGGCTCTGTTAGGGCCTCAACAAATAACATCGTCAACCTGTTCTCTGACACATATGTTACCATGACTGCTATCCTCTGGAATTCTAAGATGAAGGCCTCTGTTCTACCTATCTATTTGAGTTGAGCCAACTCTATGAAATATATCTCTAGATCCTTCCTGTCGAACCTCTCCATGAGCTTTTGAGTGAACTCATCGTAGGAGTGTATGGTGTTGTGACCCAATGTCACTAATATGTGTTACCACTACTCATGAGCCTCTCCGTCCAATTGGAGTGTAGCCAATTTAATGGTATATGTCTCTGTCATGGGATTGAGTTGGAAATAGGTATCCAACTTTTGAACCCATATCCTCGTTGAACTTCCGCGAGTCCCATCAAAGTTTGGGATGGTCAACATGCCTAAGGTTTTCTGCAAGTATGATAGTTGTGATTTAATCCCTTGTTGAAATTCTGGGGCTTGTTCCTACTCTTCATGTTGCAAAAATCTGAAAAAATACATGGCTGCATGAAACTCATCCCCTAAGTCCCTGTATTCCTGCAAATAATCCCCAAAGGGTTTGCTAGGCTCTACCTGCATGAATGGACCTCCTACTGCATCTGCCAAGAAGTGAGGCATAGTAGGCCTGTTGGAAGTTCTTCTATATATGTGTGGTGTATTTTCTATATTGGTATACACAACCTTCCCACTGACCCTCTATCTACCGGTGAGGGAGGGTTATTGTTGTTACCTAGTTTTGTTTTTGCCAATAATCTATTGATTGCATTGAGTACATATTTTTTCCCTTTGTCTAAGTCTTGCAATGCAAATACTAAGTTGTGAAACTCCATCCTATCCTCATATTCTCCTGTTCATTTTCCCCTATCAGAGTGTATACATGTTGGTTCCATGTCTGATTTGATATCTTCTAGTTGGATATCCTCAAAGTCCACTATGTACCTACTCCTTCTTTTCCTATAGGTTACAAAAGCGTCCTCTTCTGTATTCATCTACTTCTCATTTCTTACGCCCACGGCTGGCCAAGAAGATAGCTCTGATACCACTGTAATATCCCAAATACTGATATTTTCTATTTCTATGTAAAGTTACTGAAATAGCCGGGAATGCAAACTGCCATGCAAAATTTCCCTATTTTATAACTGAAATTAGGGTTAGGGTTTGCAGGATAGAATGAACACTTACCACTGATAAGCTGGCTAAATATGCTCCAAAGAAAATACGCATGCAAGATGAACTAAGCTGATGAAGAAATGACCACGTTTTTCGTTGCAATACCCCGCTAGGCTTAATTAGCTAAGTGTGACGTTTTTGCTGAAGGGATGGTCAGTTTCAGGTGAAAATAGGTCGGAAGGTAGGTGTGCCCATGCAAAAGAGGATGGTCGGAGCATGGGATACTACAACAAACAGCTTGACTCCAGAAATCAATCATTTCCTATATGCAAGAGAAACCAAATATCTAACACTAAAGGATCTCGATTCGTACCCTATTCCGGACGGTTGATGTAGATCCTCATTGAGCTTTCCAACTCCAGCTTGTATTGATAAATTGATTCCTCAACATTCAGCAAACAAGACAAGCATGCTATCTGCTGGAAGGAGGGCATTAAGGCATCCCCCATCATCCAAAACGAGGTACTCAGCAAAGCTGTATAATGTGGAAGGACTCGATCATAATGTGTACGAACCAGTAACTGTACCGGGAATGGCTGACATGCAAAGTCAAGATTACTGAGGAATGGCCGACTCAGGTTTCAACTTCCTTCGAACAAGAGCATAAAGGTGAATGGTGACTGAATGTAGGCAGCATAGACTCAATATACAAAACTGGGACATCTCTACGACACAGGAGGCATCGACAGAGGCTCCATAGGGACTTGAAGCTTAACCAGTCGGTGGAGATAAACTCAGATAAACGAGTACAAATCCTAAATTCAAATTATTAACCCAACCAATGGATGTGATATACAGTTCTTTGTTTGAAGGCGACACGACTTGATTGCTGCCAAATATAACATCTTTTCTTGTTCGGATTTGTGGTTTTTTGATTTTTTTTTTGGACTTTTTCAAATATTTTGAAAAGCTTGAAAAAGAATAAAAGTTATTTATAGTTATAGACCAGGAGGAGACGAGTGTCCAGGGACAAACAAACTAGTTCCAACCAACGAAACATACCTATGCTCAATGCAAGGACACATGTGTAGGGTAGCGACACTTAGGGGAAAGTCCCCTCTCGGTAAAAATAGGGAATCAAGCTACAAAGGATATACAAAATGGCTCTGCGTGGCTAGACATGAGACAAGATCAGGCTATATGGTTGATAATCAAAGTCAAGGAATCTGGCATAAGGCTCAGTGAGGCAGGAAAAGCTCATGATAATGCAATTACAACTTGACATATACAAGGGAGTCCTGGGGAAATGGCCAACATAAAGTTCAAGAGGAGTATGAAGCTCTTGCTTAAGGACATGGCGAGACTAATAGGGACTCCCGGACCTAAGAGAGGACTCACAGCATGGGTACCAAATGCAAAAGGGAGCTAACTAGGACACCCATGTATAGGAAAGCTCTACCATTCACATAGTACCACATCTAACAATAGCATGAAGGTTCTGTGATACAATTGAATGGGTTCGTACCTAAGGTTAATATGGAACGGTCTTAAGGAAACGCATAAGTGCAAGCGCATGTGATATCCTAACCTATATGTCAGTTTAGACATAATACCTATGATAGGAATGAACGGGTTGAAACCTCGAAGAGAGTGTACAAAAACTGGACCCTACGTGACAACCATATTAGTCCAAAACAACCCAAAATAGTCAATAAATAATCCAAACCATAGGATATAGGGATGAATGATCATGCCAAATTCACCCAAAGGAAACAATGTGGTGAACGATGGGACATAAAAAGGAAAGTAAGGTGTAGACCCAACATTCACACATCCACTACCACCCCCGTGAGGGTGACCACTGGTGTAAAGACCAAGAGAAGGGAGTCAAAATCCTCCACAAATGGAGTAGAGGGTAGAATGTGACCACTTCCAAATTTATGAGCAGGGTAAGGGGCTGAGATGCCCCCAAGTCTGACACCAGGGTCCATACTAGGACCAAGGACGGGTGATAGGATACCAGGCATGCCAAAAATCAAAGGACCCAAACTCAAGAGAGCATAAATATACTCAAGTAACTACGATCCCAAAGGCCAACTAGTGCACAAAGAGCACACTCGTAAGAAAATATACAGCCAAAATAAAAGCAAACCAAGGGGAGGATATGTGAGCTCCTAAATGCAGCAGGTATGTCTCGCCTAGGAGAGGCTCCAAACTCCCATACACTACAAGCAGAGGTATGTAACCAATTATAGTGGCCCTCAACTTCAACGCATAAAGCGACTGTGTTGTCCGACCTCTACCTGGACAGGACACATACAGAATAACCTTTGCAAGTACCCCCTGTGATAACCTAGGTAAGGAAACTAAGGTCACCCCAATATAACCAATGCTAAGGCGGACAGTCGCAGGCGGGATCAATCGTATGGGCATGGTAGCAAAGCTCAAAACTCTCGAAAGAGCCCCTAGATACGAGTACAATCCTAGAAATATCTTTAGTGCTACTTAGTTATGTCTAGGGGTCATCCCAATCAATAACTGCTCACATTGTCTCGTGCTTAACTCCCTTGTAAGAGGAGGATCCCGAGAAACACTAATTATACCAAGGAATTTCACACTCTCACCTGGACAGACACATACATGTTGTTGTTTAGTGGTGTTGGAGAATTTACTTACAATGAACTATTTCAAGACCCTAAAACCTAATCTTGTTGATGCACCCTATAAAAGAAAAGAGTGCAATGCAATGCACTATTTCAAGACCCTAAAACCTAATTTACTCTGAATGCCAATGCAATCCTTCCTATATGAAAGCCTAAATAAAACTCTCATCCAAGCAATCCAATGCAAGTACCTCCTCAAGTCCATATGCAAAAAAAAATGCAACTACCTTGTATTTTTCAATATAAAAGAATGAAAAATGCAATAAAAGTCATCTAAAACTCTCAGTCTCTGCAGCAAGTATAAAACGCAGGCCTAGCAAGAAACCGAGACAAAAAAGAGAAATGCACGAATGGAAAAACAAAAAGGATAAATGACTAAAACTACTTTCTAAGAAAAATCAATGAAAAAGCGGTCTCTGGTCACAAAAGAAGCATCCAACAGACAACATCAGACCCAAGGAAGACCCAACCACACTCACAACCCACCCAACAACTTCCCCCAGCATCAAACTCACCAAAAGGGAGGATGTACGTGACTGTTTAAAGAACAGCTGCGTATCACTAGTACAAAATGAGGAATTAGCTACTATGTGACTAAAAATTCTAGTCACCACAGGTTTTTCAAGTGATTTACTACTAAATATGAGCAATTTTTATTGACCCAACTATAAACAACTAAAATTAACGACTAATTTAGTCACAAGTTAACAAATATGACTAGATAATAAGTGACAGAGTTAAAAATGACTAACATAAATGACTAATTTAGTCACGGCATAAAAAATGACTAGCTAGAAGAATATGAGTTAGTCATTTATGTTAGTCATTTTTAATTGTGTCCTGGAAAATTGCAAATTTGACAATGAAGTGTAAATCTTGTAAATTGTCTGCCTTCTATTAGTAATATTGGTGCCATGCACCTCGATCTTCATAGATCCAACAAAGCAATTGCATGGATTTTCTCTTGACCATCTGTATCCCTGTTTCACCATTGAAGCAAACCCAATTAAGCGCGTGCCAAAGGAAAATTAGGTTCCTACGTCAATTACGAATTACGTAATAGAACGAGTACCATATCGATACCTAGTTAGAAGCATCATAGCTAGTTGTTTATCCTTCAACAATGTAAGAGTCCTTGCAAGTCCCATATGTCTGAAGTGATTTTCTAACTTAATTATAACTTTTTTCATGATTTGAGACCATTGAACGTCTAGCTGCACCAGTATACGTAGCTTCACCAAGATGAGCTCCTTTAAAGTATCCCTGCTAGCAAGAATGAAATTCACAACTACATTTTGTAGGAATGTATCCAAGTAGTCCTTTCTATCGTCGTCCTTCTTCTTTTTAAGCCTTGAAAACAAATGATCACCCAGTGACCCATGGGTATGTTTGAAGTAGATGGTATTTTCCATGAACTGATCCTTACAATAAAAATATTCTTCCAATAAAAATCAGTCAAGTCTTTTGGCCACAACAACATTTTCCAACCGCCTGTTACGTTAGGTAGGAGCCAAGGGGCTCAGTTAAATATCCACCAATTTGCTATTTGTAATGTATTGTTGAAACCAAGGGGCCATCTGTTTAGTCCTAGATTTGGAGCCCCATGATTCCTTAAGTAGTGGTGGTAAATTTGAGGTCCCTCGCTAGAATTTTGAGGGAAGAACAACCAAGGACTAGACCACACCTTTCAATAGCCTCCTAGAAGTCCAGTTGATCAACATAAATCCCACAATAGTTAATAATGTGTAGGGGTATATCCAAAACCCTACAAAAAAATTTCAATAAGATACCCCCACAAATACGAAATGGATTAAGTCTAATACGAGCAAGGTTCCAAAAAACAAGAAGGACTCCTGAAAGGCATGTAGCATCAACCAAACAACAATCCCATGTGGGGAGAATAATCTAGAGAAACTCCCTTGCTTTCAAATCAGAGACCATCATTTCCTAAAATAATAGGAAATCCAGACAAACCAAATGTAATAACCTCTTGAGGGCCGCAATCTTCGGGGTAACCCCCCACCCCTCTATCATTTAAGGACAATATCATCATTAGGTAACAACCTTTATGGCTGAATCTACTCTAAAAGGTCTGAAAAAATCTAATAGTGCATCCTATGAATCCAAAATCTCATTAACAATTTCCTTGACTGTTGTTGACTCGTTTCCCCACATTGGCTGATCCGAGTGGACTTTCCTCCTTCTCTTGCCATTGTTCTTCCTGATGGTTAAATTTAGATTATTGGAGACTAATGGGTCTAGGTCAGTATCCGAATTGGAGAAAACCAGGATAGGATCCTACAAGAAACTCCCCTAGGAAAATGGGAGGGAAGAATCAAATCATTGAAGCCCAATGACTTATCAACCAACCCATAAGCCGATATCGAGGCTACACCATCACTTAAAAACTTGGATTTCGAAGACAACACTAATTTTTCCTTCTGTAACATTAGCATTGACCTCAACAACCCGAGTATGTTCTTTTAGACAAGAGACCAAAACCTCATCCGTATTAGAAAGATCCCTGAGGGGAAAAGTTGGAATTGAAAAATGAGTTAATTTTGTCCCTTTATCTTAATGAACAAAGATGACTTGTTTTCAAAATATTCTAAAAGTGTTTGAATAGGGATTTTATGCCTTTAATAAATGGATTCAAATTGTCAATTTACTATTTTTAATAATGTAAAGTGTTATACATTTTTTTCACTTTATTGAAAACACAATGTTATGCTAAAGTAACTAGAAACTCAATCCAAAATTACATAATTTTAAATAATGAAAATAATTATAATTAAAAAAAAACCATTGTTATATAAATGGTAGAAGCCAAAATTAATGAAAAGAACACTCATAAAGACTTAAACACAATGAAGCACGTTGATATTACTTTCAATTTTTTTTGAAAATTTGAAAGTAACATTTTCTTTTATCTTCATAACTAAGAAAAAAATGGGTTAAAAAAATGGAAAATTGCTAATGATGTGAGGGTATTAAGAAAGCATATAATAATAACTCTATACTCTTCATAGAGGTGGAGATAAGTCCTCATATAGGCCAAGGACAAAATACTCAATTAAATAGAAAAAGTACATGATTTGGGATTATGGCCATCGCAACAATGGCATGTAATAAATTGTTTCAGAGCGCTAAGCTAACTCTCACTTCCACCTTCACCATTCAATTTGCTGCCATTAAAACTAAAAAATCGAACATGAAGGCCATATGTGAATATCATAGATACTATGTACTCATAACCGATTGGAGGAATTGACTAATAGTCTGCATCTCATGAATCGTTAAGGAATTCAGTCAAACTCCCAAACCTACGACTGTGTAATGCATCTCATTAATTGCCCAAGAATTTAGTCAGACTCCCAAACCTACGATTGTCTAATGCAGAGATACCTTAACATGAACTATGTGAAATGAGTTAAAATAGTCCACACCCAGATGTTTGACACAGGGTTTAATCTAGAAGTGTCTTTGAATAACAAATTTATTTCCATGTATGCTAAATTCAACAACCTGGAGGATGCTCGTCGGGTTTTTGACGAAATAATGGAATGAAACATGTTTTCATGGACTACAGTGATTGGATCTTATACAAGACATCAGCTCTATGAGGATGTCCTGAACTGCTTTACCAAATGCAGTGAATAGGAATTCGGTTGTATCAGTTAATCTTTGCCATTGTTCTCCCAGTGATCACTAACTTAAGAGCTCTTCAATAGGGGAAGGAGGTGCATGGCGAGAGAAATAGGAGTGGGTTTCGACAAAATGTATTTGTGGGAAGTTTGCTTGTTGATATGTATGTTAAATCTGGGAGCATGGAGGATGCACAGGAAGTGTTTGAAAAAATGCTTGAATGAGATGCGGTTACTTGGACTGTGATAATGGAAGGATATGTACAAATTGAACATTTGGGAGAATCCCTGAAGCTCTTTAGTGAAATGCTAGTTTTGGGGATGAGACTTGATTAGGCATATTCACCGCTATTCTTCCAGCCTATGCCAAATCGGTAGCTTTGCAAATAGGTATGCATGTCCATCAAGAACAATTAAAAATGGTGTATTAAGATATCTTATATTCTGGTTTCCAAATTCTACAGAACTTAATAGATCATGAGAAGCAAACTGTACAAGCTTCTCTAGTGCAATGAATCCTCTTTAATGATGCATAGTTTGTGTAACATGCTACAAAAGTGTCAAAGTGACGAGGTTGGAGCCACTCTAAAATATCCTGAAATAATTAACAACTAAGAATTAAAATTGAGCTCACAAATAATATCCACTTGAGTAACACTCACATTTACTCAAATTTATGAAGGAAAATCTGGTGTTAACACCATGTTTAAGGGAATTATTAGGTCATACAGAGATTTCACCAACATACCCATGTTTCTTTACCCTTTGCAATGAATCTTGAGGTTTCTCCATGCAAAATTCTATCTTAATATCTCCATTTAAAGAAACAGTCTTAATGTTTATTTGATGAACTTTCCAACTGAACTGAGCTGCAATTACTCACAACATTGTAATTGTGACTAGTTTGACCATGGATGTAAAAGAAATGTTCCTGGGATCAACAACATTTGACAAAGTAGGCATAATGTATGAAGACAACAGACTGGAGTTTGATGTAAATAAAAGATGAAATACACACTATTTAATAAAGATCATATGTTTAGATAGAATGATTGATAATTAGGCGAAAAAGAATTAGACGTGACTCTTTCTGTAAGAGCTCTGAATTCTAAGGTTAAATTTGTTGATAAGATAAATATGTTGTTTTTTAAATTTCCTAGAGATATAAAGTGATTATCTCTATTTTGGTTGTATTATATAAATAAAACAATAAAGTTAAAAGACAAAACAAAACAAACATAGTAAGTCGTTCTTACCAACAACCTTCATAAACCTTCTTTGTTATAAGCAAAAACTTATTTTACATCAAAGACTACCATTAGCTACCGATCATATCGGTCTGTTCCTTATCATCATTAAGAGCCAAATTCCCTTTTTTTTTGGGGTCCGTCCTGTTGATGTGTTGATTGAGGCTACTGGGTCGGACCATTTACCCATTCCTAATTGGATTGAAACATAGTAAACTTGCGTGAAAGTTGGCTCCATTTTCAAGCACTATATTGGGTATTGTTAACTTCCCCGCCATTCTTGTCACTGTCACCTACGATCCGCAAGTTAAATTTTGAGATAGAAAACCAAGCCTTTTCACTCCTTTCCTTTGACTAGGGGTGTAGAGTCGAAGAGTATAGTCGTCCTGGGAGTGTTGTAAAGAGGGAGAATTAGAAAGAGCAAGGGGAGGGGAAAGGGAGAGAGGGGGGAATGGCGATCCCTCTGATGAATAGGAATATTGTGAAGAAGCACGTGAAGAAGTCCTAGAGGCCTTAGAGCGATCGTCGCATCACTGTCAAGGTACTTAGTATTCATTCTTCTCTATGCTTATTTAGCTTATCTCCACAACATCATCATGTAAAAGGGGTAAACAAGGTTCTTGGTTATTTTTTTCTGATTCATTCAGTTCTCTTGGAGAAGAACAAACACTGCAAACCCAACACTGCGATGGATCTGTTTGTGCCCCTTCGATCTGAAATAATATGCCTTTTTCACATTTTTGTTGTCACTCTGGGCTGGGATTGTGAGTCGAACCCTTATTTATTTATTTATTCCATTTGAAATATATCGAAAAACATAGACCGAGGGGATGCACCAGATATGGTATAATTTCGTTGGCTTAGGTACATGGTTTGAGTGGAGGGGTAGCTCTTCTATCAAAATCAACCAAGACTTGCAGACTAGCCGCATTCCTATTGCAACTCAGGCAATTCAGACGAGACAGACCATGGTATGAATGGAACCCTGAAATGCCTATTATTTCTTGATTGGGAATAATCTTTGTATGAACCAAATGCCTCCAGCGAGTTTCTCAAAGTAGGAAATAAGTTGATCTTTAAAAACCTAATGCAGGATTTTATGAAAAACCTGAAGCAAATAAATTAATTCTATAAAGTAGTGACCATTATGAATTCAGTGACAATTGAATGAACATAGCAGAAAACTTGAATGAATATGATTCTAAACCACTTTAGAACTTATCTGCCTGTGCGAACTGACCCAAAATCAAACAAAATGTTCAGTTGGGTATTCCTTCTCATAGCCATTGTAATCATAGTACAATCTTTCCCCCTTGGCAATATCCTTTATTGCAACAAGGAGAACCCTGGACTCACCATTGACATTGTATCTAACACAGTTCAAGTTCTGCTTCTTTTTCTATTTCATGTATTCAAATATGGTCATCAATATAAGCATAGAAGAAAACAATCATATTTTGATAGAAGATGATAAGAAGCCTAAAAATTTTATGTGAACAAAATAGAAAAAGACCAGCACACTAAAAGTTAACTTGCATTCCTTATACTTTGATCAAAATAAAATATTCAAAGTAACATGAGTCAAATATTCCATGAAATAGTTTATCACTTATGTTGTGTGGTTGTTTATCC
This sequence comes from Pseudotsuga menziesii, assembly GCA_001517045.1. NCBI lineage: Eukaryota > Viridiplantae > Streptophyta > Pinopsida > Pinales > Pinaceae > Pseudotsuga > Pseudotsuga menziesii. The sequence goes on from LPNX011072029.1 coordinate 54,479, forward strand.
CATTGATAAAATGTGCTATGTTTCCACGCTTATCAGGACAAATGACAAGATCCTTCGACAAGTCTCTTGTGGAAAGAAAAGTCATCATACATCTCTTACGCAAATAATCAACATCCTCTATATACTATGTGATAATGGTGAGGTCCTTTATATTGTTATTTGCCTCCATTGTGAAACTACGTAAGACAAAATATACTTCTCAGATCAATGAAATCCTAAGATCACAAATGTACTACAAAATACATTTTAGACTAGCATGGAAAGGGAAGGAATTACGAAATATTCCATACCCCTCACAAGGGTCGGGAACAACAAACAGTGGAGGCCACTCTTCCCTTCTACACATTACTTTAAAGAGTTCAAGGGCAGCCCTATCTTTCTTTGATTCCACAGGTATACAGAATTTATAAAATGAATTAGCAACTCTACAGCTAAAATAGATTTACATGGTATTTAATATATGAGGGACAACAAATTGGTTTGTACCATATATGGGAAACCCATTTCTAATATTTCCCTGGATTCTCTTTTGAACTATGTTTATTATCCCTAATAAAAAGGATTCAATGTAATATATCTATGTTTAGAGCCAACTATAGTCTATATGTGTTTGATGGTCTTGATGCCATCGAGAATACAGAGATTGTATCTACCAATGAGACTCCACTCGCATCCCATCCTTTTCCATCATGGCCTTGTTAGCCGATCCTGGAGCCATGCCAAGCCTATAGGTCAATTCATCACTAAACTCCACTCCAACAGAGGTAAGTGTTGTAGCAAGAGATAGACTCCAATCTTCTACCTAGATCTTGGGTTGGTACAAATGGCAGCAACCTTCTCTTCTTTTTAGTGAGAATCAAGCTTGCAGTATGTCTCTTGGTTTTCCTGAATTCTGAATCCAGATGAAAAAAATGTTATGAATACAAACAATTAATTGTTAAGATTCTCAGGCAAAAAATTTCAGTAATGGGAAGATAAAAATTCAATTCAACATGTACATTTTCTAGGTTGAAAAATGAATATCAAAGGGAATCACAGGAAGCCATGATCTTTGGGGAATTCAAGCCCTAATTAAATCTCATCCTTAACTTAGATTGAATAAAACCCTTGACTAAATCTGTCTTTCCAAATGTAAGAATGAATGAAGAATGTGCAATGTGTATTAAACCAAAATGAACCCAAATGAGCTTTACCATTACATGACATATCAATCACAGAATTAATTTGAATGCGAAAAAAGTCAATGATTTTAGTCTGCACCAAAGGAAATCCTGTACATTGCAAACAAAACTGATAGTCAGTTGCACTATCATGGTAAATCCCCCAAATTTAAAAATAAAAATAAAAATAAAAAGCCCAAAAATGGATCTGAAAGGATTGCCAATTCAGACCTTTCACTTTATCCTTGTGGGAACAATTGTCACAAAACCATTGGTCCCACAGGCATTTTGAAAACAATGGGGCAAAGGAAATACATGTGATAGCCCTTGTCACACTTATCACACAACAATGTTTCCATAATATTGTTGACAAGTTATGTTATCCTTTCCAAATGCTCCTGTAAATTAATATCGTTCAATGCTTTGTAATGAAGAATGTTGTTCATTACTTTGTAATGTAGTTAAAGTGTAACTTGGCGAGAATGCAAAGACAATGTGGTGCATGGGGGGCATGGATGTTGCAAAATTTATGGCCAATTGTGTTTCTTGCACATAAACACAAATTCCATATAATGTTGCATTGCTTACAACCTTAGTGCCTAGGCATAGACTACTGTGCCTCAGCCACAGGGATTTGAACTAGGTGTGGAACTTGCGAAATGGCCAAACACATTCACAACTGGTTTAGCTAACCTTGGGATGCCCCACTCCTGTGGATTTTGGGGAAATAGTTCTCCAGGCACTCCCACTCTCGTTCCCTCTTCTGCTCCAATACAATGCTCTTGCAACCTTGATTCTTCCTTTTACAATTTCAAGACATCTTTGGAGTTGAAGATATTGGCTTATTAGACTAATATTTGTCTATATATATCTCTACATTGAAAATTGTAGTCATGTCTTTTCAGGAGAAATGAAGGTACTCACACCATCATTTCTCTGATCATCGTACATCACTTTGTCCTAGAATGTCTGAAAAATGTGTAATAGCTAGGCAATGAAATACTAAAGGAAACATATTTACAACTTTGGCATTTCTTGTAAGGTATCTTTTTCTCAAAGCTCATGAGTTTCCTTTAAAATAGCAGTCAATCCTTTCAAATGTAGTCGAAGGCTGGAGTCTGTACTAATAATCAATTTGTGGACTTACTTGCAGAAAAATATTCATACGAGATTTCTAATTTTTGTGGATAGGATTGGTTTGGCCATTGGAAAAGCTAAATTGCTCTTTGGTTCACTGATGAAGACTTCACACATCACAATGGAGAACATGAGAATTACAATTTGCAATGAAATTTATGCTTGTAGAATATGGTGTGAAATAGAGGTCTTATGCACATGGAAGTGGCCAGGAGGCAATGCAAGCTTGTCCTGATTTGAGCCAAGATGTGCTTTTCTTTCAAGGAACATAAATCTCTTCCATATCCCTTCATTTCCCCCTCCTATAACAGTCACACATGCCCAGTTTCAATGCTTTTTTTAACCCCAAGGGTAGTCCTCTTTTATGTCCCAAAACTTCTTCCATCTTTTGCACTGAAGCCCTGTGTATTCTTCATTCTTTGCAATGTTTCCTTGATGATTTGGTGTAGTAATCTGCCGTTGTTCACATCTGGAACCCTTTGTCTATATAATACTATCCTCCATATTCAAGTGGGTATAGATCTGTTTCTATCAACAATATTTCACATTGTGTGTAGTTTTTAATTGCAAAACTGATCTCATTGATTGTTTTTCACTTTTTTTTAACATATCCCATTTATTTTTTCAATTTCTTGGGCCCCACTTTTCACATTATTCCTATGTGCATCCCAAGATGACTAGTGGTGTGCCTTCACTCAGTGTGCCCTCTGTTACCTTCCATTTTGCATGGGTGGCCATTTGTGATCTTCATCACAATGGGGTGGGCCTGCCTTCAAATACTAGGTATCCAAAACTACTAGGTATATTCAAATACCATACTTTTCAAAACAAAATTACACCACAAAACAAAATTACATTTCAAGAATTTAACAAGAATATTCCCAAACTGTTATAATCAGAGACCATAGATGGTATTTATTTCCAAAGACATACCATAGAAATAAATGAATGTGGTTCTACGTTTAACCAATTGTAACAACATAATATAATTAGGTAACTAAATCAGATTTTAACATTATTAACAGACCTGTGAAGTAGCACCATCGTACTGTCCTCTTGGATGACAAATAAACCTCCCTTTTTGGCACCCCTATGCTTTAGATATTTCATATTTGATAGTGCACAAGTAAATGATAGGAACTGGGTATGATGGAAGTGAAAGACTTCAACTAAACCACCCATCAGTCCTCACATATCATATTTGACAAGAAGATTGACTGTAGATAGCACACCTAGTTCAATAATATGTGGGTTATCTTGAATGTACAACTCCCTCAGGTAAAACACATCCCCTTTTATGACTGGTTTTGAATGTATGATGGTGTTGACAGGTGGGAGGCCCAATGGGATGCGCCCAACAACACACTTTGACTACTCTACAAGCGATGTACAACAATACAATCACAACATGTATGTCACTCAATCTTGGTGTATACCTTCTCTAACTTCCCCTCAAGGTAGTACCACCTTCCCTTCACATCTCTGCTCCCTCCTCTTCTTCAATGAAACTCAAAAAATGAATCCAGACCATTCTTTATAACTTTAGTACATAGCATGAAGACCAAAATCAGTGGATGGATGAAGATCTAGTGATCTTCCCAACTCAATGCATCCTCTTAGACAAGTGTACCCTTCAAGAAATGACTGCAAACTCTACAAATCATGCAAGTTCATCATCAAGGTCACCATGACCATTTTTTGCAAGCATCCACTTAGGTCATCAATCCATGATAAGAAAGAATTGAACAATGTCACCCCCATTGAATATTGTGATCAAAATGACAAGTGGACACCCATACAAAATGGGGGATAATAGAGTGCTTGACTGGTATGCAATGTGCATGACTTGATGATAGTTGTAGTCGTTCTAGAATGATCCTCTAAGTATGAAGTAGACACCTCTAAGTGAGAGTACATCCCTTCACATATGGAATAAATTATAAAAGCATTTAGAATTCCTCCAAAGGCTTCACTGAAGCACAATAAAAATCCATGAAAGGGGATGCACCAATAAGCTCAACACTTCCCTAAAATAGGAATCCAAGCTCCAAAATCTAAATGCTCCTCTTCAAATTAGCTCCAATGTGACAAACATCAAGTGAAGAGACCTCCAAAGGGTGAATATCACTGTTCTAGACCATACAAATTAGCTTCCAATGAGGACAACCTACATTAGATCAACACTAGTTGTGTCAAAGTATCCCTTAATGGTGCACAAAATTCCTTCAAACAACAAATAGAACTTTCCACAGGTAGGTAAGCCCTCTTGAAATACCAAAATTTTCATCAAGAGTTGTTGTTGTTCATAATACAACTCTTCCTAGGGACTGAAAAATGAGGTTTCACTACTTTTCACTGTTGTTCTAGCACAAAAACGTGCCCAGAATTGATGCTTATATACCCATAGTTAGCGCAGAACTCAAGGTGATGATGTTGTACTGCTGCTAGGAGGCACAGGTCTGCCCAGAACGTGGCTATTCATAGCCCAGAAACTTCATCCTGCTGTTTTCATTTCCAACACTGCTGCCCCCTTCCTTAATGAGGTAGTTTGAGTATTATGGGGAATTTGTTCTTGGATTGATTGGTGGACTCCTTATCTATGTTATCAGAGCTAGACTAGAATTGGAAAAACCAACCAATCTAATTAGTTCTGGGCCACATTGGTCTAGTTCAAGGGACACATTGGATTATAAAGTTGTTGCTGAAGTTGTTCATAAATATGGTCCTGAAGTTCTTCCTCATTTGAACAATATTGCAGGAACTGGGGTTGGCATAGAATTTAGAGAAACGGGGTTAAACTTAAATGCCAAGAATGGCAGGGTTCTGCATGTTGGTATGTCACTTTTGGATTCCAATATTTGGAATTCAATCCAATAATCCCAAAACACACAACTTCTCTCTTTTTATTTCTGATACTGTTGGTGTGATTAGAGAGAGGCTTGCATAGAATTCAGAGAAACAGGGTTAAACTTAAATGCCAAGAATGGCAGGGTTCTGCATGTTGGTATGTCACTTTTGGATTCCAATATTTGGAATTCAATCCAATAATCCAAAAACACACAACTTCTCTCTTTTTATTTCTGATACTGTTGGTGTGATTAGAGAGAGGCTTGCATAGAATTCAAAGAAACAGGGTTAAACTTAAATTCCAAGAATGGCAGGGTTCTGCATGTTGGTATGTCACTTTTGGATTCCAATATTTGGAATTCAATCCAATAATCCCAAAACACACAACTTCTCTCTTTTAATTTCTAATAATGTTGATGTGATTAGAGAGAGGCTTACATAGCCTCATGAAACTGTGCCAAGGATAAAGAAGCATGATGTTGTCAATGGAATTTCAAGGAAAGTCAGAGATCTTAAATATCCTTGAGATTGTATTATACACATCTATGATCTTGAGCCTTTCAGTAGGCTGGTATGTTTCAACATATTTTTTTATCAGTATGATGTGTGGTATTTGAGGAGAAGTATATGAGACTTTAGACATCTTCGTGATCTTGAGCACGTAGCAGTGAGAAAAATTGAGAAGAATGTCTCAAAAAGTGAGTGGAATATGAGGTGTCATATGTCCCTAGTACACTTTGGATGTATAGTGATGATTGGATATTACATCTAATGGATATGTGAACTACCTTCTTAGTGGTTTGCGTACTACCTTCTCAATGACAGATCCTGTTTTGAGATTGGTCACCTAGCCACTTCTTGTCATAAGCGAGTTTTTGAGGCTGCCCTTCAAATAAACTGATCAAGAATAAGAAGAAATGTAAGCCCTCCTAGTGGAAACACTCGGTATTCCATCATCATATAATTGGCTCAAAGCCCTTAGATAAAGAGAATGGAACGGTGTAGGAATTTTCCCCAAAAAAGGATAATCCAAGTCAGACTGAAGGAGGTTCAGCCTCTGCAAGTTAGAGATAATGCAGTTAGCTCAAAGGATGATAAAAGTCTCAATGGCAAGTTAAAGAAAGTAAATAAAGGGCAGCACTAATAAAGAAAGAATCCCAGTGCTTCAATTTAGAATGTTTTACCATGTGGGTTCCATCACCTTCTTTTGGTACAATGGTCCTAACCTCTTCATTAAAAAGAAATTAAGTGGGCAGAAACAAAAGGATAACTTTTGTGTCAATCTTCTAGATTTTCACTGTGTAATGCCTTAGAAATGATAACTTTCAGTAGTGAGATGACTCTGGGACAACAAAAGAGTCGAGATCAGGCAAGTCATATTAAGTTTGTCAGTAGGAACACTTGGTATTGCCTTGCTGTAATTTTTCTTTACCCATCAAGGTTGTCTGGGCCATTGTTTTCGTATGTCATGTGGAAACCTTTTGTAAGCATTTAACACAATTTCTGCACACTATACACTATAGCTGGGATACCTGTAATCCCTTAAAAGAAATTTAGGATTCCGACTATACAGGATGGTAACTTTTTTCAGTAGTTAATATGATTTGTTTCTGTTTAAAAAAGGCTAAAGCCTAAAGCATCATCCTTTTTCTCTTCCTTTTTTTGTTTGCTCGAAACTCCCTCACTTCACAGGAGAGGATTTTTGTCTTGAGAAACCATGAACCAGGGTCATATATTCCTGTCAAAATCACCCAAGGATCACAACCAGCCTGGACCACATTAGCCGTCAACTTGGCTGGATTTTGGGGTGTCTCCTCCCAACTAGTTCACCCCTAAGGGGAATTGAACCTTGGTCTCCTTGCTGACAAGACCCACACCTTAACCGAATGAGCTAGGTGGGAATTGATATTCAACCTTCTGCTTGTCTCTATGATTTAGTGCATGCATTTTTCTTTGCCTTTTACTTTTCACTGAGCAAGTTAAATTAGTTGGGGCCATCTGTCGTTAAATCTGTCTTTGGTCGGTGCAATATTTTGTTAACATATGCTTGATATCTTTGATGGTAACGTACTAAGCTATTAGTTGTTTTTCAAATGCGTTTGTTTGGCCATCCTGGACTGACATGCTTATACATATTGGAGCGTTTTTACTTGATTGTTTCATGCTAATTTATGTCAGTGGATTTGGGAGCAGTTTTTTGCATACATAACCTAGTTCTACAGTGTAAATAATTTTGGTTAATTAAGTCTTATCTTAGTTTACATATGGGAGTTTCAGGAGATGATTTGGCACTCTCCTATTTTCTGCACCTTATGTGCTAATTTATTTTACATTCCTATTGACTACTCCGGTCATCTATTAACATTGATAAATATTCAATTTCAATTTCCATTCCTTTCAAAACCTCATCTAAATGGAGAACCTTTAACCAAGTCTGAATGTAAGCAGTCCAAAGGAGAATTTTGCATAATTTAGATAACTACTAAGCTTAACAAAGTGTAACTTTGATGGTAACGTACTGAGTTATTAGTTGATTTTCAAACGTGTTTGTTTGGCCATCCTGGAGTGACATGCTTATACATATAGGAGAGTTTTTACTTGATTGTGTCATGCTAATTTATGTTAGTGGATTTCGGAGCAGTTGGAATTTTCTGCATACATAACCTGGTTTTACAGTGTAAATAATTCTGGTTAATTGAGCCTTATCTTAGTTTACATATGGGAGTTTCAGGAGATGATTTGGCACTCTCCTAGTTGCTGCACCTTATGTGCTAATTTATTTTACAGTCCCGTTGACTACTCTCATCATCTATTGACATTGATAAATGTTCAATTTCAATTTTCATTTCTTTCAAAAGCTCATCTAAATGGAGAACCTTTAACCAAGTCTGAATGTAAGAAGTCCAAATGAGAATTTTGCATAATTTAGATAACTACTAAGCTTAACAAAGTGTAACTCCAGAAACTCTTACATAATCTTATTTGTTGGTGTAGTGAATGAGCAAAACAGATCTAAGAAGATCAATGTATTTCAATTTGTTCAAGCAAGTATTTAGGTCGGTTGTTTCTAGTGATTTTTTTTAATCGGTTCATACATTTTTTTCCTTTATGTAGACATTACAGTTGGTACAAAGATGTGAAGGTTTCTTAAGAGACATTTATAGAAAATGTTGTGAAATATTTTATTGCTTTGTCAATCAGAATCCATTCACATTTTTTATTTTGGCAGCCTTGTTGCGGATCCATTCACACTATGCTCTGTATCATTATTCAAGGTTGAAGCCTTTGTATCAGTATTTGCTAATTATTAGTGGCCTGTGCAAATTTTGGTGCATGTATTTTATGCTTTGTATGTGTGTATATTCTTACAAGGATTAGATTTATTTGTAGGAGCTACACGATCACAAAAAGAGACAAGTTTGCATAGAAACTAGCAAAGATAATAGCAACTATCTGTTGGATTATTTAAGGTCCTTGGAACCGGATATGGTAAGATTTTGGCTGGGGAAGTAGTACCAAGTATGTGCATTGGATTTTGTGTCTTTTTAATGAGGGCTCATTCTGATTTCATATTGATGCATTGGAATTTTTTTGTGATGATCTTCATCCCATTAGGTGACTCAATTATCACATCCTTCATCAGTAGAGGTTGAAGTA
>LPNX011072029.1:63659-105318 GCA_001517045.1 Pseudotsuga menziesii
GTGACATATCAGTTGTCTTTGTTGCAATACCCACAGTTTTCGTCATCCTTAGAGCTTCATTCTTCATATTTGAATGAGTAGGTGATGGATTTATCATCGATGAAGAATTATAAAACAATTGCAAACTGATATTATTAGTCCTTAATCAAGTACCCACTAGATTAGTTTGACCAACTACCATGATTGGATAGGACTAATCCATGATTGCAAAATTCATCCAAAGAGAATTTTTTGAAGCTATTAAAAGGCCACTTTTCTCCATTTTCTCCAATTAGAAGTTACATTTTGTTCAGAAAGTTGTTAGTAGCATAGTGTTAGAAATTTAAAATGGCTAAAGCAAAACTGTACAACTAGGTAATAAAAAAAGTAGATGGTATTCTAGGAGTGAGCACCAAATCTTCAATTCCCACAAGGCTTTTAAAACAGAGATTAAATTTTCAAAGTAAACTAGAGAGATCCTACTAGTATATATCTAATAGAAGTACCTAATACAAAAAGGATTTTACATATCATGCTTTAGTGAAAAATATCCTAGCTATAGGCTCTTCTAAGTCCTGTGTGGACAGCCTGCATCCTTGGGTTCTCAAGCTTGATATCTTCAAACTATTGTGAAACAATTTCATCTTCTTTGGTATAAATATGTTGTAGTGGAACCCCAAGTCTGCCTATGATTTGATGATGTATTCTAAGTGCATTTGATGATATTTTTCAGTCCTGGATTTAAGGTTCAAGCACTTAGAATCCAAGGCTTGTATTTTCCTCCGTTGTTGCATGACTATATCCAGGATTTCCAAGTTCTATGATATTATGACACGCTCCTTGCTTTGTATAGTATTTTTCAGAGAAAGCATGGTAAAACTGTTTTCATTGATGTAATCCTGTCTCTAAAAGGTTTTCTTGATATCAAGGATGTCCTGCTGAGTTCCCATGAAAACATGGGCAACCCATGGCTTGGAATGCCCAAGAAGACTCAATTTGAAACATGGGAGAACCTAGTCTCCATTTAGTCTAGTGAGATATGCAGTAGCAGAGTCACCATATTTCCACCACAGAATGTCCTTTAATCCACTGTTGTTTAGGGTTCTGAGCACAGGATCACAATTGCAGATATACCACAATTGCTTGAGGTGGGTCAATTGAAGGCCAGAATTACCATTTAAATACCACCATCCAACTGTAATAACTGGAGTATGACTGTATGTAAAGTAATGTATAACAAAAATGCACACCCTGGTTGTACAACCTTGGTATCATAAAATTGCCTCCTGGTGATGTCAAACTCACTCCAAAGACAGTTCAAAGGCTCAAATGCAGGACATAGCCACAAATGAATGATACCAAGGGTAGAATTTACACCAGACAAAGAATGGCTAGTATTAAGCCCTAAACCAAGGAGATAATACCACCATCCTAAAAAATAGCATAGAACACTAATACACACAAAATGTGCCACCTTGAACATAGAGATATGCCTCCTGATGATGACAGGTTCAAACCAACTTCTAAAATGCCAGTCCCAGGAATCAAATGGAATACACAACAACATAATACACTGAGAATTTTGAGGACTATTCCCCAACAGACCTCTAGTTTATAACGTCTCTTGAATTCTCAAAAATCCGCCATTCCCATTTGAAATTCAACTGAATACTTCATCGATGACAACCTGCCTCTGCAAAATCAGTGTTTCTATCATTGAGAGTGTTGTCCTGCTCCAGTCGATGTTAGAACACAATTCTCATTTTCCCACGTTTGATAACAAATATAGGCAGAGAGCATTCAAAACTGAATATTAGAGTTGGGAATGGCATGTGTGGTGCCATCCCACACTCATCTGGAGTATAAATGCACTATTAACTTGAGGCCCTAATCTTACAGAGGAAATACTTCTTGATGTTGGAGTAGTTTGGAAACAGAAGTTTGACTTATGAACAAGTCGCTTTCAAGGGTAGATCTTGTGGTAAGATTGGTCACCTAGACACTTCTTGTCATAAGTGAGTTTTTGAGGCTTCCCTATAGATAAACTGATCAAGAATAAGAAGAAATGTAAGCCCTCCTAGTGGAAACACCCATTATTACATCATCATATAATTGGCTCAAAGCCCTTAGATAAAGAGAATGGAACAGTGTAGGCAGTTGAAATGGAGAATATGAAACTCATCATGATTTTCTCTATCATTTGCTTCATTGTAAATGTGCATTTCATGGTCAAGTAAATTCCTTCATTTTGAAAGTCATAAATCTTGATAAGAAAATGCCTTTATGCAATTGTGCATTAGAAGAACAATGTAGAATACCAGTCTCTCCAACCTTTTCAATAGGTTTAGTCAATCTCAAAAGCTTACTAGAATCTAAATTTTAGTGTAGTCTTATTTTAGGTGACCATACATTCTAAGGAAATTTCAGTTGTTATAAATGGTTATTTCTCTCTGTGAACCATTGTCCAATCATCATGGAAGCTGTTTCAGATCTTGTACATCTCAACACAGAGCTGATATATATTTTGTTATACCTAATAGTTTGCAATTTTTTCAAGTTTAATTCATGCTTAACCAGTGGTCCTGCCTTTCAAATAACTAGTATCATCACCTAGAATCCAAATATACAACCCTTTAAAGGTTACTCTAAAGACGCAATGTTGTAGGAGCAGGGTATTTCTCTTTATATTTGCAACATGACTATTTAATTATTGAATCCACTATTAGGTGCCCTTATAGCCAAGGAATAATGATTCACAAAGCATAACTCCTCCATACAAAATGGTACCTTTGAAACAGTAAATGATTCAATGCTAAATACTTGCAATACTTGCAATTCCCCAAGTCAAAATACTTGCAATTCTTCGAATTTTAGGTCTAGAGATCATTTTTGCAAGACATTACGGTGCATAGGGAGTCAAGTCTCTAATTTTGCAAATGATAATCGTCGAGTCTCCATTAGCAATAAGTTTCTGAATCTGCCTAGCTCTTAGAATGTTTATCACTTGATTTAAAGCTAAAATAGGCTTCACAATAAGAGAAGAAACCTTTTGTAGTTTGATCACAACCATAGACCTGCTTATAATTATGGAACCTTCTCAAAGAAAAGGTGAATATACTTTGCATAATTTTAAGTTTATTAATTATCAAAGCAACAGGTTGTGTTTTAATTTTGAAAGCCCATGATGAGGAACATATGAAACACCTTGAAGCTCGTGGATTCTTAATATTGCAGTAGACAAGAGGGAAAGTTTTGTTTCTGACTCTTTGTTTTTTATGCAGTGATGGCATTGGGCTTCGAAATGCTTTCAAGAAGGACTCTTCTTTGGACTATGAGAATGATAGTGATGAAGAATGGGAAGAGGTACTCATCACTAAATCTCTTTGGTAAGAGCATTTGTAGTATTTTTATTAGCTTTAGTTACAGGGAAAATTGTACATAGCTCTTAGGAATTAGTTTATCATAAATACTAGTTACTAGTAAGTTGTAATAGTAATAATTATGTAGTTTGTAGATTGATATCTATCATAAATTTGTTTGAATATCATCATTTGCAAGCAATAACAACTTATTAAAGGGTGCTAGCTCAATGGTAGAGCGCCTGCGTAATTATAGGAAGGAGGTTGGTGGTTCGATTCCTCTGTGCTCTATCATAAATTTGTGACTACAAAAATGACTAAATTCGCATATATACGACTATTAGTAGCTAATTTCCCGTATCTTAGTCGTATTTAGCTTAGTCATTAATATGTTAAAATATAGTAGTTTATTTAGTCATATATTTGGTCATTAATGGTTGCAATCAGTGACTAAATCAACGACTAAATCAATGACTCACTCAGTGACTAAATCAATGACTAAATCCGTGACTAAATCAATGACTAAATCATTAACTATCAATGACTAAAACAATGACTAAATCAATGACTAAATCATTGACTATCAATGACTAAAGCATTGTCTATCAATGACTATATCATTGTATATCAATGACTAAATCAAAGACTAAATCAATGACTACTAACTCAAGCTATTAATGACTAGTGAAATATGACTAGCTATAAGATAGTGGAAATTTGCTACTATTAGTCATCGACTCAAAAATAGTCGTTTATAGCCTGATTTTAGTCATTTTTTTAGTCATTAATTTCTCATTTTCTACTAGTGTATATACGCGACTTTTGGCCAAAAAGCTGCATGTATATGCGGATTTTGGCCAAAAACCTGCATGTATACGCGACTTTTGGCCAAAAATCCGCTTATGTATGTGAATTTTGGCCAAAAACTTGCGTATATAGAGAAGACAGTGGTAAAAAGCAGGCCAAGGGTCAAACCAATAAAGGGGAGTGTCAATGGATGAACATACTATAAAATGCAACACAGAAACAAGGAGAAACAAAGAGCAAGTCAAGAATATCAAGCACATTGTGCCCCCAAACCCCAAAGAAAAACAAGGAACGTCCCCAACAGAGTTGCCAATTCTGTTATGGAGAGAAATTCCTATGGCTTGGGGTACCACAATAGACAACTTGACTCCAAAAATCAATCATTTCCTATATGCAAGAGAAACCAAATATCTAACACTAAATGATCTCGATTTGTACCTTATTCCAGATGGTTGATGTAGATCCCCATTGAGCTTTCCAACTCCAGCTTGTATTGATAAATTGCTTCCTCAACATTCAGTAAACAAGACAAGCATGCTATATATAATTGTGTTAGACCTACTCTAGCATATATAATCAATAACATATAAGCATTTAAAAGCATCCATGGATTAAATACTCATTTAAATACACATTATTGGATAGGAAAAGATATTTATATTAATATAAAACATAGATTACAATAGTGACAACCTTTGTCGGCACGTCTGTGGATGGAAGAAACTGAGTCCCCCACTTCAATCCTCCATCTCTCTATAGCAAGTTCACAAGCAAAAGGAAAGCTTGGGAAGAACACAAAAGTGCTCTAAGGGACAAAGGGATGCAGACTCAAGTATAAGCTCCGGCAACAATGGACGATAGTTTTCTTGCTCTTCAATTCCTCCTCCCTTCAAGGTATCCAAAGGGTTCCCTATATAGCTCTTCAATGGGGTAATGAAAGGTCGAATCCGAGCGATCTCAAGGCTTATGGAAGGCCAAGAGACAAGTGAGTCGAATCCACATCAAGGAAAACTCCAAAATAATTTGTCCTTTTGCACACATCCCGATGTACATGGGTTTAAGGGTCACATCCGTGTTTATACGTGAGAAAGGGATTAAAAGTCACGTATGGAAATTATTGCATGTTTTTAGGGATGATCTTGGAAACATCAAAGGTACAAAAATGGTCCATGGGGTCTAAAGAGTCTATAGAGGGACATGGAAGGCCATAAAAGTGTGATTCATCATGTGTGGTAAAAAGCAGCTGTAACAGATGCCCCCTAATGTGTGAGGTTAAAGGGGTCATACGATGGCCGAAATACATTATAAGTCCATCCCAGAAGTGGAGTGATGAAGAACCCAGTGGAAGAACCAGCCATCTAATCAGTACAATACAATGATAAAACTCTGCACATAACTTCAAGTAGATATAGTAGTCCCCGATACATAAGAGTACAATGGCCATGAATAGACATGATACAAAATATGACATGTGTGGTCATCGCCACGTACAATATAAATAGATCAAAATATCCATGATGAAGATATATAAAGGATCATAATCTCCATGCTGGCTGGAAATATTTGATATATACTAGAATCAAGTCACGGGAGCTGAAATCTCATGAACACTGGCACGATCAAGGAGGTAGCATATAAGAGATGCCACCAATCTGGAAGGTCTTCTACACAAACCGCTACAAGTACATGTCCTACTATGTGAATAGAGGTGTCAAGGTCGAACATAGTAGTCCATTGTCTGATTACCAGTCATTGATGTATACCGTTAACAGACGCGAGATCACCCACCGATAATGAAAATGGGAATAAAGGTACTAGAGTGCAAACTAACAAGTGTGAATAAATGTGTTGAGGTCGAACACTTGAGAGAATCCATCCATCAGGGGACATTGATGTATTCCAAAAAACTGCCGATGGTGAGAGAACCTGCCACTGATGACTGCAAGTCTCAAGGCACTCAAAAATGACTCTAGATTCCTATCCCAGAATAAATGATCTGAAGTCGATGGGATGAAATCTGCTGGAAGGAGGGCATTAAGGCATCCCCCATAATCCAACACGAGGTACTCAGCAAAGCTGTATAATGTGGAAGGACTCGATCATAATGTGTACGAACCAGTAACTGTACCGGGAATGACCGACATGCAAAGTCAAGATTACTGAGGAGTGGCCGACTCAGGTTTCAACTTCCTTCGAACAAGAGCATAAAGGAAAATGGTGACTGAATGTAGGTAGCATAGACTCAATATACAAAACTGGGACATCTCTACGACACAGGAGGCATTGACAGCGGCTCCATAGGGACTTGAAGCTTAACCAGTCGGTGGAGATAAACTCAGATAAACGAGTACAAATCCTAAAGTCAAACTATTAACCCAACCAACGGATTTGATATACAGTGCTCTGTTCAAAGGCGACACGACTCGACTGCTGCCAAATATAACATCTTTTCTTGTTCGGATTTTTGGTTTTTTTATTTTTATTTTTGGACTTTTTCAAATATTTTGAAAAGCTTGAAAAAGAATAAAAGTGCTTTATAGTTATAGACCAGGAGGAGACAAGTGTCAAGGGACAAACAAACTAGTTCCAAGCAGCGGAACATACCTATGCTCAATGCAAGGACACACGTGTAGGATAGCGACAATTGGGGGAAAGTCCCCTCTCGGTAAAAATAGGGAATCAAGCTGCAAAGGATATACAAAAGGGCTCTGCGTGGCTAGACATGAGACAAGCTCGGGCTATATGGCTGATACTCAAAGTCAAGGAAGCCGACATAAGGCTCAGTGAGGTAGGAAAAGCTCATGATAATGCAATTACAACTTGACATATACAAGGGAGTCCTGGGGAAATGGCCAGCATAAAGTTCAAGAGGAGTATGAAGCTCTTGCTCAAGGACATGGCGAGACTAATAGGGACTCCCGGACCTAAGAGATGACTCACAACATGGGTACCAAATGCAAAAGCGAGCTAACTAAGACACCCATGTATAGGAAAGCTCTACCATTCACATAATACCACATCTAACAATAACATGAAGGTTCTGTGATACAATGGAATTGGTTCGTACCTAAGGTTAAGATGGAACGGTCATAAGGAAATGCATAAGTGCAAGCGCATGTGATATCCTAACCTATATGCCAGTTCAGACATAATACCTATGATAGGAACGAACGGGTCGAAACCTTGGAGAGAGTGTACAAAAACTGGACCCTACGTGACAACCATATTAGTCCAAAACAACCCAAAATAGTCAATAAATAATACAAACCATAGGATATAGGGATGAATGATCATGAAAAATTCACCCAAAGGAAAGAATGTGGTGAACGATGGGACATAAAAAGGAAAGTAAGGTGTAGACCCAACGTTCACGAATCCACTACCACCCTGGTGAGGGTGACCACTAGTGTAAAGACCGAGAGAAGGTAGTCAAAATCCTCCACAAATGGAGTAGAGGGAAGAATGTGACCACTCCCAAATTTATGAGTAGGGTAAGGGGTTGAGATGCCCCCAAGTCTGACACCAGGGTCCATACTAGGACCAAGGACAAGTGATAGGATACCAGGCATGCCAAAAATCAAAGGAACCAAACTCAAGAGAGCATAAATATACTCAAGTAACTACGATCCCAAAGGCCAACTAGCACAAAAAGAGCACACTCATAATAAAATCTACAGCCAAAATACAAGCAAACTAAGGGGAGGATATGTGAACTCATGAATGCATCAGGTATGTCTCGCCTAGGAGAGGCTCCAAACTCCCATACACTACAGGCAGAGGTATGTAACCAATTATAGTGGCCCTCAGCTTCAACGCATAAAGCGACTGTGCTGTCCGACCTCTACCTGGCCAAGACACCTACAAAATAACCTTTGCATGTATCCCCTGCGATAACCTAGGTAAGGCAACTAAGGTCACCCCAATATAACCAATGCTCAAGCGGACAGTTGCAGGCGGGATCGACCGTATGGGCATGGTAGCAAAGCTCAAAACTCTCAAAAGAGCCCCTAGATATGAATACAATCCTAGAAATATCTCCGGTGCTACTCAGTTATGTCTAAGGGTCATCCCAATCAATAACCACTCACACTGTCTCGTGCTTAACTCCCTTGTAAGAGGAGGATCCTGAGAAACACTAAGTATACCAAGGAATTTCACACTCTCACCTGGATAGACACATACATGTTGTTGTTTAGTGGTCTTGGAGAATTTACTCACAATGAACTATTCCAAGACCCTAAAAACTAATCTTGTTGATGCACCCTATAAAAGAAAAGAGTGTAATTCATTTTATTATGCGTTGATTTTAATTTGTTGTAATTACTCAAAGGGAAATGGTCGTGCAACTAATGATATGAAGACTCAGCAGTGAAATAAAAGTGCACACCATAACAAACAATGCTAAGTGCAATCTTTTTCAAATGAAAAATAGGGTATGCCACTAGATGAGATGCATAAATATATATTCCTTTCCAAAAGCCAATGCAATCCTTCCTATATGAAAGCCTAAATAAAACTCTCATCCAAGAAATCCAATGCAAGTACCTCCTCAAGTCCATATGGAGAAAAAAAATGCAACTACCTTGTATTTTTCAATATAAAAGAATGAAAAATGCAATAAAAGTCATCTAAAACTATCAGTCTCTGCAGCAAGTATAAAACACAAGCCCAGCAAGACACCGAGACAAAAAAGAGTAATGCACTAATGGAAAAACAAAAAGGATAAATGACTAAAACTACTTTCTAAGAAAAATCAATGAAAAAGCGGTCTCTGGTCACAAAAGAAGCATCCAATAGACAACATCAAACCCAAGCAAGACCCAACCACACTCACAACCCACCCAACAACTTCCCCCAACATCAAACTCACCAAAAGGGAGGATGTACGCGACTGTTTAAAGAACAAATGCGTATATACGTGACTTTTGGCCAAAACACTGCATGTATACGCCGATTTTGGCCAAAAACCTACGTGTATATGCGACTTTTGGCCAAAAAGCCACGTATGTACATGACTTTTGGCCAAAAACTTGCGTATATAGAGAAGACAGTGGTAAAAAGCAGGCCAAGGGTCAAACCAATAAAGGGGAGTGTCAATGGATGAACATACTATAAAATGCAACACAGAAACAAGGAGAAACAAAGAGCAAGTCAAGAATATCAATCACATTGTGCCCCCAAACCCCAAAGAAAAAAAAGGAACGTCCCCAACAGAGTTGCAAATTCTGTTATGGAGATAAATTCCTATGGCTTGGGGTACCACAACAGACAGCTTGACTCTAGAAATCAATCCTTTCCTATATGCAAGAGAAACCAAATATCTAACACTAAAGGATCTCAATTCGTACCTTATTCTGGACGGTTGATCTAGATCCCCATTGAGCTTTCCAACTCCAGCTTGTATTGATAAATTGCTTCCTCAACATTCAACAAACAAGACAAGCATGCTATATATAATTGTGTTAGACCTACTCTAGCATATATAATCAATAACATATAAGCATTTAAAAGCATCCATGGATTAAATACTCATTTAAATACACATTATTGGATAGGAAAAGATATTTATATTAATATAAAATAGAGATTACAATAGTGACAACCTCTGTCGGCACGTCTGTGAATGGAAGAAACTGACTCCCCCACTTGGGCCTCCACCACTTCAATCCTCCATCTCTCGATAGCAAGCTCACAAGCAAAAGGAAAGCTTGGGAAGAACACAAAAGTGCTCCAAGGGACAAAGGGATGCAGACTCAAGTATAAGCTCCGGCAACAATGGACTATAGTTTTCTTGCTCTTTAATTCCTCCTCCCTTCAATGTATCCAAAGGGTTCCTTATATAGCTCTTCAATGGGGTAATGAAAGGTCGAATCCAAGCGATCTCAAGGCATATGGAAGGCCAAGAGACAAGTGAGTCGGATCCACATCGAGGAAAACTCCAAAATAATTTATCCTTTTGCACACATCCCGATGTACGCGGATTTAATGGTCAAATTCGCATATATACGCGAAAAAGGGATTAAAAGTTGTGTATGGCAATTATTGCATGTTTTTAGGGATGATCTTGGAAACATCAAAGGTACAAAAATGGTCCATGGGGTCTAAAGAGTTTGCAGAGGGACAGGGAAGGCCATAAAAGTGTGATTCACCATGTGTGGTAAAATCAGCTATAACAAGGATATTTAACTGAGAGAACAACAAGCACAACAATCAAACACAAGAGACAATGAACACAGTGTTTTTCCTCGGGGAAACCATAAATGGAGAAAACCCTGCAACTTCCTCAGAGATAGAATCAACACCAAAAGTAAAACCCCAAAATAGTAAGATGATCTCCTGACAACAGTAACCTCTTTCTTCCTTGCCCTGATGTCTTTCTCTTACTCAGCTATGCGCTACAACTGAGTGTGAGTGAGTGTGTGATAAATAGAGAGGCTAGCTCTCTATTTATACTAATTCTTGACTTGACTAAACCCAACTAGGTCCTACTTCACTAGGTGAGTCTAATAACCCTAGTGCCTCGAAACTGCGGGGACTTTAACCCTTGATCAATAGGAGGGTTACCCACAATGACTTGACATGACTTGCTTACCTTATATAACCTCCCGATAGGAACATCGGGGCATGACATGACACAAGTACATCCCAGAATAAACGTCGGGTTACAATACATAAGAAATACAAGTGAATACATTCTGAAGTTACAATTACAACAACATAGATGTCATGCATGCCAGTGGTCTTTGGCTCCAGTGGACCTCTTCGACCCAATGGTGATATAATATTGATGCCCTAGATTTTCTGTAGATGGCATCAGTCTTAAGTTGATTCCCTAACTGTCAGTAATCGCTCGAACCCACGGGAATCACATAGGTTAGTGGTTTAGTCCTCAATGCCTAAGCAGAAGAGGACATTACAGTCCTCCCTACTTGATATTGCTTGTCCTCAAGCAACTACAAAATGGGATGTTGCAATACCTGTTCTCCTTCCCATGTGGCATCCTCTGGAGGTAATTCTTTCCATTGAACCAAGTATTCTCTAAACACCCGATTCCAGAGTTTTGTTTTTCGAGTCTGTATGATATGTTCAGGAACTAGTATCAATAGTCCCTCATCATCTAAAGGAGTTAATTCTATTGATGGAGCAATGTGTTTCCCAATGGTCTTCTTCAGGTTGGACACATCAAATACATTGTGAATTTTACTCTCCTATGGCAGTTCTAGTTCATATGCCACCTCTCCCACCTTCCTGATTATTCTGTAGGGTCTGTATAAGCGAGGTTTTAACTTTTACACTCCTTTATTATTAAGTGAAGACTGTCTATAGGTTTGGAGCCTTAAGTATACAAAATATCCTACCTCAAGGCTCCACTCAACCCTATGTCTGTTTGCATACAAATTTTGTTGTTTCTGGGCTATCTGTAAGTTTTGTTTCAGGATTTTAAGAATATCCTGATTGTCTTGTATCCAATATTTTGCCTTAGGATCCCTGCTATCTCCAAATGCGAAATATACATAGTCTAAGGCCTCGTAGCCATATAATGCCTTAAAAGGTGTCATCCTAATAGACATGTGATAGGTAGTGTTGTAGCAGTACTCCCCTAAGTGTAGCCATTTAATCCAGGTTAACTGTTGCCCTATTTTCTTAATAGACATGTGATAGGTAGTGTTGTAGCAGTACTCCCCTAAGTGTAGCCATTTAATATAGGTTAACTGCTGCCCTGTTACGTAGTTCCTAAGATATCCTTCAATCCACTTGTTGACAATTTCAGTTTGTCCATCGCTTTGGGGATGATAACTCATGCTAGTAGCAAGCTCGTGCCCTACTAATATGAATAGTTCTTACCAAAAGGAAATTGTGAATCTACTGTCCCGGTCACTAACAATGGTCTTAGGTAACCGGTGTAACTTGAAGACCTCCTTGAAGAATAACTCAACTACCTGAGCTGCGAAGTAATCAGATGATATAGAAAAGAAATGGGCAAATTTGGTCAGTCGATTAACCACGACATATAAACAATCTCATTCTTGGACCTTGGGAAATCCTGTAATGAAGTCCATGGAAACACTTTCCCACTTTTATTCTGGAATCGGTAGTGGTTGAAGCAACCCCGCTGGATGGATGTGCTCAATCTTGTTCTGCTGACATATGCTACATTCCCGTACGTGCTGCATAACCTCCCCTTTGAGGCCCTTCCATGGCAATCTCTCTCGGATTTTCCTGTAGGTCTTCAAGAAACCCTGATGTCTTGATAGTGGAGATTCATGTGCTGCCTGTATGATAATCAATGCACATTTGCAGTGTACCATCCTTCTTCTGGACCAAGACCACTAATGATGCGAAGGGGTTAGAACTGGGCCAAATGTATCCAAGCTCCAGCAATTCTTTGATCGTCTTCTCGATCTCATCCTTGTATCTTTGTGATTCCGATAAGGAGTGGTGATGACTACCTGTGTCCCCTCCTCTAGATCAATGATGTGTTCAAAGCCCCTGTCTGGCGGTCTACATGCTGGAAGGTCCCAAAATACCTCTTCGTGCTTCTGTAACAAGGCTTGAATATCACCTGGGTGTTGTGTGTTGTTCTCTGGAGGTTTCCTAAAGGTGTCAAAACATTATGTAGCCCATTCTATGCCATCCTGTTTGAGTACTTCCTCCATTCTCTATGAAGAGACTGGTTTTGGGGGATAAGTGTTCATGCCCCTCAAAACTACTTGTTTTTCATCTGGCCCGTGGAATTCCATTTCCATTTCCCGGTAGTCTGTAGTGTATTTCCCTATTGAATAAAACCACTGAACAACTAATACTACATGAGTATCTACCACATCTACTATGTAAAAGGAATCTGTCATCTGATAGTTTCCTAATGTGACATTTAATTTCGCAATCCAATAGTTGCACTCCATGCTGGAGTTCCCGGTTACCGCTATAGTAAATCCCTCGAACTTCTCGGTCTGAATACCCCTCTTGGCTACCCAAGCGGATTCAATGAAATTGTGGGTTGCTCTCCCATCAATCAATACTCCTACTCTATGGCCCTGTACTACTCCTCTGACCCTGAGAGTATGGAATCTTGGTACTCCAGATAACGTAGAAATGACTCCCTCTAGTGTATTACCCTAGAGTGATTCTTCCTCTGTTGCCCATAGTTATTTTGTTTCCTCCTGCTCATAGTCCTCCTCGTCACTGTCCAAATACACTTAGATGTAGTGAGCCTTTTCCTTCCCTAAACACCTGTGTCCTAGAACCCATGGTTCTTGACAAGTGAAACATAATTTCTTTCGCCTCAAATATTTCCTAGTGTCCTCGTCTAACCATGCTTTTTTGGAAAAATCCTATTGGAAAGGTTTCTTGTCCTTGTCCTTAATAGGAAAGTTGGTTTTGAGAGGGAACCTATTCTTCAAAACTGAATACTGGAGATCTTTGGCTCTGGTAATGGCATCCTGTAGAGTGGGGGGTTTGTAGGCTTTCACCCATCCCCGTAGTGGCTCTGTTAGGGCCTTAATGAATAACATCGTCAACCTGCTCTCTGACATATCTGCTACCATGACTGTTATCCTCTAGAATTTTGAGATAAAGGCCTCTGTGCTACCTGTCTATTTGAGTTGAGCCAACTCTCTGAAATGTATCTATGGATCCGTCCTGTCAAACCTCTCCTTGAGATCATGAGTGAACTCACCGTAGGAGTGTATGGTGTTGTGACCCAATGTCACTAATCCATGGTACCACCACTCATGAGCCTCTCCGTCTAGGTGGAGTGTATCCAATTTAATGGCATCTATCTCTATCATGGTATTCAGTTGGAAATAGGTATCCAACTTTTTAACCCATATCCTCGCTGAACCTCCGCGAGTCCCATCAAAGTTTGGGATGCTCAACCTGCCTAAGGTTTTCTGCAACTCATAGTTGAGATTGAATCCCTTATTGAAATTTTGGGGCCTGTTCCTACTCTTCATGTTTTAAAAATACGAAAAATACATGGCTGCATGAAAGTCATCCCCTAAGTCCCTGTATTCCTGCAAATAAGCCCCAAAGGGTTCCTTAGCCTCTACCTGCATGACTGGACCTCCTACTACATCTGCCAAGAAGTGAGGCATAGTAGGCCTATTGGAAGGTCTGCTATATATGTGTGGTGTATTCTGTATATTGGTATATGCAACCTTCCCACTACTGCTTGTAGAACCTCTATCTACCAGTGAGGGAGGGGTACTGTTGTTACCTAGTTCTGGTTTCGCCGATAATCTGTTGATTGCATTGAGTACATATTTTTTCCATTTGGCTAAGTCTTGCAATGCAAATACTAAGTTGTGAAAATCCATCCCGTCCTCATCTTCTCCCATTCCTTTTCCCCTATCAGAGTGTATACCTGTTGGTTCCATGTCTGAGTTGATATCTTCTAGTTGGATATCCTCAAAGTCCTCTGTGTACCTACTCCTTCTTTTCCTATAGGTTACAAAAGGGTCCTCTTCTGTATTCATATACTTATCATTTCTTAAGCCCATAGCTGGACAAGAATATAGCTCTGATACCATTGTAATATCCCAAATACTGATATTTTCTATTTCTATGCAAAGTTACTGAAATAATCGGGCATGCAAACTGCCATGCAAAATTTCCCTATTTTATAGATGAAATTAGGGTTTGGGTTTGCACGATAGAATGAAAACTTACCACTGATAAGCCGACTGAATTTGCTCCAAAGAAAATATGCATGCAATATGAACTGAGTTGATGAAGAAATGACCTCGTTTTCTGCCGTAATACCCCGGTAGGATGAATCAGCTAAGTGTGACGTTTTTGCTGAAGGGATGGTCAGTTTCAGCTGAAAATAGGTCGGAAGGTAGGTGTACCCATTCCGGAGAGGATGGTCGAAGCATGCAAGATTTTTGACCTCTCCAGATGCCCTAGTGAATTGATCTACCAATCTGCTACTCACACCCCCACACCTCTGTAATCATCTGCTAGCTGCCCCAGGTGGACAATCTGATGGTTGATAATCACTCAATGCAGTAGAGTGATCCTATCAGTGAGGATGCATGCCACATGCGGAATAGATATGATGATCCATACTCCTGGTGAATGACTTGGGTTTTCCAACCAAATGCCCTTCCGTTGTACGGATGAACCTGCAAATAACCTTCTGGCATATACTGGAACACTGGATAATGATGAATGCAATAGACACGGTGACAAACCTGGATGGTTTATCCTGAAGGAGACTAGGGTAGATATCTCACTGTTGAAACCCCATTAGTTGAAGACGCCGTCTCCAACCCCAACTGTTGTGGTCGCACTTTATGCTGCTACTCAAGAGCTCCAAAATCAATAATCATCAAAAGTAAAGTCTCCATTCACTTTATCTTTCTTTTATAACTTTCAACTATGAAAACCCTAACTTTTGACCTAATTAGGTCACTTTAACTTCTAATTTGCAGTTGACTTGCATGCATGTGCATGGAGACTTAATTGGGTGCATGCATCATTAAATAATTCTTAGATGTCATGCATGTTGGTGGCCTTTGTATCTGGTGGCCCTCTTCGACCCAATGGTGATATAATATTGATGCCCTATATTTTTTGTAAACGGCATTAGTCTTCAGTTGATTCCCTAACTGTCAGTAACCGCTTGAACCCACAGGAATCACATAGGTTAGTGGTTTGGTCCTCAATGCCTAAGCAGAAGAGGACATTACAGTCCTTCCCACTTGAGATTGCTTGTCCTCAAGCAAATGCAAATTGGGATGCTACAATACCTATTCTCCTTCCCATGTGGCATCCTCTGGAGGTAATTCTTTCCATTGAACCAAGTATTCTTTAATCACCCGGGTCCAGAGTTTTCTTTCTCGAGTCTTTATGATCCATTAAAGAACCAGTATCAATAGTCCCTCATTATCTAAAGGAGGTAATTCTGTTGATGGATCAAGGTGTTTCCCAATGGTATTCTTCAAGTTGGACACATGAAATACATTGTGAAGTTTACACTCCTGTGGTAGTTCTAGTTCATATGCCACCTCTCCCACCTTCCTAATTATTTTGTAGGGTCCATAGAAGCGAGGTTTTAACATTTTCACTCCTTTCTTCTTAAGTGAAGATTGTCTATAGGGTTTGAGCCCTAAGTATACCAAATCTCCTACCTCAAAGCTCTACTCAACCCTATGTCTGTCTGTATACAATTTCTGTTGATTCTAAGTTTTCTGGAAGTTCTCTTTCATGATTGTAAGAATATCCTGAATGTCTAGTATCCAATCCTTTGCCTTAGGAGCCCTACTGTCTCCAAATGCTAAATCTGCATAGTCCAAGGCCTCATAGCCATATAATTCCTTAAAAGGTGTCATTCTAATAGACATGTGATAGGTAGTGTTGTAGCAGTACTCCCCTAAGTGTATCCATTTAATCCAGGTTCGCTGCTACCTTGTTACATAGTTCCTCATATATCCTTCAATCCACTTGTTGACAATTTTGGTTTGTCCATCACTCTGGGGATGATAACTCGTGCTATTAGCAAGCTCGGTCCCTACTAATCTGAATAGTTCCTGCCAAAAGGCACCTATGAATCTACTGTCCCGGTCACTAACAATGGTCTTAGGTAACCTGTGTAATTTGAAGACCTCCCTGAAGAATAACTCATCTACCTAAGCTGCGGAGTAATCATATGCTATAGAAAATAAATGGGTGAATTTGGCCAGTCGATCAACCACGACATATAAAAAATCTTGCCCTTGGACCTTGGGCAATCCTGTAATGAAGTCCATGGAAACACTTTCCCACGTCTGTTTTGGAATCGGCAGTGGCTGAAGAAACCCCGTTGGATGGATGTGCTCAATCTTGTTCTATTGACATATGCTGCATTCCCGTACATGTTGCATAACCTCCCCTTTGAGGCCCTTCCATGAGAACCTCTCTCGGATCTGCCTGTATGTCTTCAAGAAACCCTGATGTCCTGATAGTGTAGAGTCATGTGTTGCTTGCATGATTTTCTTTCTTAAAGTTGATTCTGGGACGAGGTATATCCTGCTCTTGTAATAGATGATGTCATCGACAATTCTGTACCTGTCATCCTGAATCTGTCCATCCAATAATTTGCAAGCGAATTTATTTTTCGGGTATTCTACTAAGAGGAGGGCCCTCCAATATTTGGATATACTCATGAGAGATAATGAGGCGGGTCGCCTGGATAAGGCATCAGCTACTATATTATTCTTACCTTTTACATACTCTATCCGAAATCATAGGATTGTAATTTGTTGACCCATTTATGTTGGCACTCATTCAGTTCCTTCTGCTCCAAGAAGTACTTGAGGTTGTTATGATCTGTCTTGATTTTGAACTTGTTGCCCACCAAGTATTGTCTAAACTTTGTGAGAGCATGTAAGATGGCTAGCATTTATTTGTCATATATGGTGTAGTGGCGCTCAAAGTTCTTCAGTTTTCGGCTCTCAAACACAATAGAGTGATGGTTTTGCATCAATAATGCTCCTAGCCCTTCCCCTAAGGCATCACATTCGACTACAAATGGTTGTGAGAAGTCTGGTAATGTAATAACCCAAAAATTCATAAAAATTTAAAAAAAAATTCATGTAACATAAAATGTTCGAGGTTGTCATTGCCAATGAACCAATAACTGTTAGCGGTTACTCAAACAGTAATAATTAACAAAGAGCATTATATTTCTTTAGCTCTATATAATTTATTAGTTTGTCTTGAATTACTATGTTAGGGATGTTAAACACAACAGTTTTTGTTTTATAAAGCAAGAAAGGAAACTACATCTTAATCTGATACTAAGTGTGTTATTACTTTCTTTTGTCAAGTAGGAAATAATCTTAGATGAGGTCGGGGCTTACTTAGCTTACATCTAACGCAGTGGAATGATGCTTCTTTTACAGGTTCTAAATAGGTAAGCAGTGTTGTTACCAGTAAAAATATCCATATCGAGAATGATATTCAACTAGCATAGGATAAAATGCTAGTAAGAAAAAATGTTTGTTTGCAGCTTGACCCTGTAAAAGGTATTGTTGGTGTTTCTAATGTTATCAAACTGCATCAATGATGGTAAAAACAATACTGTGAAAGGATGGATTATGTGCAGTTAAGTTTACCACCATAATACGTGATCCAAGTAATTCTTCCTTCTTGTATTTTCAATTATATGCTTATTTATTTCATTTTGAAATGTTATAGATTAAGAACAGTTCTACTTCTGTCAATAAGAACATAATGACCTAACAATTTTATAAATGAGAAGATATGTTACACATACCTGTACCCATAACTACATATTTGTCATTTAGAAATTGGAAAATGGTTCTGTTCATATCTACTTGAGTTCTTGTTTTAAACTTTAAATACTCCATGTTAGTGAATTTTCTAAATCATGTATTGTTACTTAGTTTTCTTGTATATAAAACTTTGTTTTATATGAGCTCTCGGTTTTAGTAAATATATTGTGCTTTCTAAATGTATTTACATACCGATCCTTGCTTCAGGGTTCTTATGATAAGGTGTCTTCATAAAACTATTTTATCTTCCTCGATTTGTAAACTGCTATTGTCAAAAGCAGGCATTAATTTACATGAGGGACTCTTATAGATTTTTAGGCTTATAATTAAAACTATACACAAACCCTATTGTAAATGAACACCTTCCAAATACAAGATCCAAGGTTATGTACTTCTAGGGAAGGTTAATTTACCCCCATCATTGTTGTCTTACTATTATCAAATGTAAACATTGTTTAATACTAAGAAGAATATAGATAGAATATTGTTATTCCAAGTTTTCTAGTAAAATGAGCACTTTTCAATTTTTTTACTATCCTATGGTTATAAACCAAGAAATCGAAACAAGGAACAAATATTGTTACTATGCAATGATTTTTATAAGGTTTTGACTTGTATCTGAAATGATTATACAGGATATAAACGAGACTCTCAAACTATAGCTCGTTACCCATAATTTACAAATTATTTTGGAGGACACGTGGATGGTGGTTGATGATTAGGTTTTTATGTTGACTTTGGAGGCAAGATAAGGTTTGTCTTAACCCTAAAAACTGCATTTTCTTGGTCTTGGCTGTGGACTGTTCGAGCTATGAGCTCGTGGCCGCCAGTCTCTCCATTGTTTGCCCACAAACCTTCGTGAGTCCTACGAGCTCCTATTCGAAATCATTTTTCATGTACTTGTGTAAAAGAAAAAGTGCAGGGAGCTTACGGTTGTTGTGAGGTTTTTTATTTTCGACTATCACTAAATTTGAAGGCTGTGTTGAAAATTCCATTGTTTGGTTTTTCTATGAGTGTTCAGACTTTAAGAAAGTAATGAGTGTGAAGAGGGTTGTTTGAATGAGCGAAAGGGTTCTTGGTTTACGGCTCGATTTTTTAACTAGAGTTTGGTCCAAACCTCCTCGCGGCCTGGGGATTTACTTCTGAACATTATTACTGCATTTCCTTGTTGGCAGCGTTCCACTACAGCTCCCAGGACTTACTAGGAAACTAGGGTTAGCTCGTAGTTCCTAGACTGCTGCACGATTCTACAGGGTAAGTGCTAAAACTTAGTTTATCTGTTCTACAAAAACATAAATTTTCTTTTTAATTATGGAATAAATTATTAACATCGTATTTTGTTTGATTTGATGCATTCTTCTCAACGGTGGCTCAAATTGTTGTTAAACTCCACCAATAGGGCTTTTGTGAAGGCTTTAAAACCTGTGAGCCTCGGTTTCACCTGAGGTACTCCTGCAAGAGTTATAAGGTGGATTTTTATGGCACTGCCATATGTTGTGGTTGTTGGCTCGGCCATGGCCTTTAGTTGCTCAGCTTGTTCTTTAATTTCTATCTTTAAAAGCCCTAATGGATACTTGTAATGTGAGGGTATGGGATTTCACAACAGTGACTTACATATATTGTTTTTGACCCTCCTCGTCCGTAGTTGAATATATGGTGATAATTTTTAAAGCTAGATTTAAGACATGACTTTACTGTCAGGCCATTTGGTTGCTTCAGGAGGTTTTGATTAGGGTTTTAAATGAATATTTGATGGTCGTGCTTATAGCAACTCTCGATTTGGTGAAGGGATTCTCGTAGCCGAAAACAAATGGTTGTTTTATTTATTTATTTTGTGAACTCTGTTTATTATTAGGATACTTTTGCTCATGCTTTTAAGCCTTGTTAGATAATGTAAAAGGTCGTAGGCCATACTAAGTCTGTTGAGTTTGTTTTTAATATTAAAGAAATTTTCACAGCTTAAAGCTAAAATTACCAATACTTTTATTTGGTTTAAATTTATGTATAATTTGTGTATTAGCTATTTTAGTTTTCAATGGTTAGGGTTAACTTGATCAGTAAGAATTTTTTTTTCTTATTAAAAGACTATGAATTGAAAATGTTTGGTTAAGGATTATTTTGAAAGCAGTAAAATTAATAATACTGTATTAAATTATGGAAATGGGATTGAATATATAAATGTATTTCTTTCCTGTAATTTTCTGGAATATACTGCTAGGTTCTAGTATTATAAATTTTTACTTTATTCTGTTGTGAAAGAACAGATCTTTTGTAAACCCTAATTATTCTTAATGGTTTATAGAGCTAGAATTTTTTTGTTTCAGTAAACCTAGTTTAAATATTATACTGTTCCTATATTATTTATTTAGGTCTACTTAATAGATTTATAATTTGTAATTTTACTAGTTTTACTGTATAAAATATTATAAATACTAGTATGTATTATTTTAAACTCGTTCTTCTATCTTTGATTAATTAATTTAAATACCTTAAGTAGATATTACAAATGCAGCTAAAGTTCTGTAAATAATTTACGCAAAATCCTATAGAAAGTAATCATTTGCATATGCATTCAAGTTTAATTGAATCAACTTATCTGAAATAAATATACCTATTGTACTAGAGTACTGCCTTGCAAGAGGTGTGGAAAAATATAGTTTAGGTAATTTTTCCTATCTATCAATTTAAGTCAGCAATGTCTCTACTGATTTACCCTAATCTAGCTAGTTACTAACTTTCACAGCATAAATAACTTTTCCTATTTATCCCTAACAACAATAAAACAACAATATACTATAATCATGAAAAACTCTTAAACTTTTCTGATGCAGTGAATAAAATAATAACTGAACTTAAACAAGTAGAACCTATAATATAGATGAGGTGACAACATCTTAAGGAGGATGTTCCTCCCAACCAAATATTGGAGAAGAGCTGGACTGCAATTCTCAGGACCCCCGAGCTAGTCTCATGGTCCTCCTGGTAGAGTATTGGGTGAGAGATGTAGTCTTGAGATCCTCTGCAACTCCACTGAGTGTTTAGCAGTAACTCAATCTGCTTACAACAGTATGAACTCAACTTAGAATAGCTACACTAGTTCAGTCTTCAGCACTTATCCCCTCAAGCTTACTTAAGCTAGTCCCCTCCATCGAATTCACATGTGCACTTAATTCACTCAGAATGATCACAAATCTAGAATGAGTAGCCTCAGTTGTCTTCAATTGGAAGTTTTATTAGCATGCCTAGGTCTTTTGGGTCAGTTTTTACTTAATGAGCCACTTGCTCCTGTTCCACTTTCTTGGGGAATCATGACCACAAAAATAGGGAAGTTGCCACCTGCAACAACTAGAAGTAGTTTGAGGATGTTGCCACATGTCAATCTGCTCTCAACCCAGTCTCCTCCACCAAGTGACCAGTAAACACTCATTTAATAGCTTCCCTAAGATGTTGTTTCATCTTTTATTTATTTATTAATTAAATATTCTGCAATACATTAAATTATCCCTGACCCCACTTGGTCATTAATTACAAACTTTAACATAAAATATAACATAATGTTCCTCAAAAACATAAAATTGTTTTTGCAAATTGGGGCATGTGACAGGTAATGCTAAAATTGGGAAAGAACTCATAACGACTTTCATCTCCTCAAAAAAAAATTGTTCTAGTTCTGTCCAGCTGAATGCTCCCTTCTTTGTGAGATATTTGAGGGGTGCGGAAAATTTGGAGAATCCATTAACATACCTTCTGTAATAAGTGAAAAGGCCTAAGAAGCCTCTCATTTATGTGACTATTTTTGGTGTGGGACAATGTCTGATAGCTCGGATTTTATGCATGTCAACCTGCACTCCTTTTTCATTGATTATGTGCCCTAGATACACCATTTCCTTCATGCAAAATTCACACTTTGACATTTTCGCATAAAGTGAGTGTTCTTCTAGAATGATCAATACTTCGTCTAGGTGTTTCAGATGTTCCTCCCATGTTTTGCTGTAAATTAGGATGTCATCAAAGAATACTAGCAAAAACTTACGTAATTGAACACTGAAAGTATGGTTCATGCATGACTGAAAAAGTGGCTGGAGCATTGGTAAGTCCAAAAGGCATGACCAGGAGTTCATAGTGACCATAGTGACAATGAAAAGCTGTTTTGGAGATGTCTTGATCTCTTACTCAGATCTGATGGTACCCCGAGCGAAGATCAATCTTGGAAAAGCATTTGGGACCTCGCAGTTCGTCCATGCGTTCATCAATCCTAGGGACGAGACTCCTATTTTTTATGGTATTTTTGTTGAGTGCTTGATAATTGATGCACATTCGTAGTGTACCATACTTCTTCTTGACCAAGACCAATGATGATAAGAAGGGGCTAGAACTGGGTCGAATGTATCCAAGCTCCAACAATTCTTTGATCGTCTTCTCGATCTCATCCTTGTATCTTCTAGGATGCCGATAAGGAGTGGTGATGATTTCCTGTGTCCCCTCCTCTAGCTCAATGATGTGTTCAAAGCCCCTGTCTGGCATTCTACATGATGGAAGGTCTCGAAATACCTTTCCTTGCTTCTGTAACAAGGCCTGAATATCACTTGGGTGTTGTGTGTTGTTCTCTGGAGGTTTCACAAAGGCGACAAAACATTCTACAGCCCATTCTATGTCATCATGTCTGAGTACTACTGTCACGTCTCCATGCCTCCGACCGGCGAAGAGGACGCGACCCAAACATTATCCAACCGGGCTAAGAGCCCATGAACATGTACAGGCTTAAAAATTGCATGAAACAGAATGCTTGAACATGCATAGATGCAATTATCTACCAAGCACAGTGGAAAAAAATATTCATTCAAACAAGCATTCATTCAACATGTTCATTTCATTGTAATTAAAAGTAAATACAGAATTACAGAGGTAAAATACACAAGATCACTTATCTTATGATGAACTCGATCCGCAACCAGCTACGTCGCTGCAACGTTCCACCCAACCATAGGCCAGCATGCTCCTTAATCTCTCAGCAACGCTGCCACCCCCGAGCTGGGCATGATTCTCCAAGGAATAAGGGAACTAGCAGGCTTACACATAGCCAGGGACATACAAAACACACAGCCAAGCCAATAGAGTTGGGTTTATCAGGCCATTTAGGAGTTGGAGAAGGCAAATTGCTAAGCTGGTGAGCTCATTACAGAGCCAAGGACACCCACACCAGAACTAGCCTGACCTCTAAGACACCCATCCACGCCCAACACAAGGAATCAGTCCCTTCTCTGCTACACAGTCCCTCAGGCCCTGCATTCCCTTCCAATGCTATTCAGGGGTGATGGAGAAGAAGGCCAGCCCTCTAGCTCTGTCTGTGTGGTTTCCAGCCACTAGGTTTATCAAGCAAATCTAAGCCAACATCCCTGCTCCTCTCACAGTCCAAAGACCAAACATTGCACTCCGACAATTAAGTCAGTCGTCACAGCCTAAACAAGGAAATGAATTCTTGAGTCATTCTTGGCCCTATCGTGGCCAAAATGACTCTCACTCGAATTTACAACAGCCCCCAAATGTTACCGTAATTACATTCACGACCTGGGGAAAACTACAGCCCCGAATTTATTAGTGAGCACCCCTCACAGTAGGGAAAAACGACCCAAATAGTCTGTGAGACAGCCAAAAACGTGAATGGCCCTTCACAGTCAGACGTGGATGCAAGAGCATGGATCTCAGCTCACTAAGTGTGCCCCAAACAGAAGAATACATGTGCGTGGGTAAACAATCCGACCCAGCAAGGAAAGGAACAGACAATGGAGGCCCTGCATGAGGAAAAAACAGCTCCGTTTTTGTCCGTGGATGCACATACAACAGGAAGGACGCGAATTTGCAGTTCGTGGGTGCTTAACAACTCATGGAGAGAGGAAGAGAAATCTGCGTGGGTGAAGAGTAGCCTTGCCTGCGTGAGTGAGGAGAGCGTGAAGGATTTCCATTCCAATCTGAAGTCAACTGCTGTGGGTGGAGTGTGCATGGAGGCAAGGAATGACAGTCCTACCACCCCACTCCCAAAATCAATAACTTCCTTAACTAATAGTAGAAATTATTAATTGCAGGTGGTTGGAATAAAACAAAAGAAAATGACACATGGGTTTTCCCCCTTTTGGATCAAGATTGACAAATCCCCCCCCCCACATCCTTATCCTTGGGAAATCATGCCCCATTCGATTTAGTTGCCGCGACCGTAGCTGGTTGTGTTCATTTTATTAATTGTAGATGCATATTTACATGGTGATAAACTCAAAACATATGCTGCATGCCTTGATATACAATCGGTGACAATTTAAAATCCAAAACATAGCATTGCCGATCAATGGTGGGGCCTTGGCCTTTAGCTCCACACC
Source organism: Pseudotsuga menziesii (assembly GCA_001517045.1). Lineage (NCBI taxonomy): Eukaryota > Viridiplantae > Streptophyta > Pinopsida > Pinales > Pinaceae > Pseudotsuga > Pseudotsuga menziesii. Next base: position 88,452 of record LPNX011072029.1, read on the forward strand.
ATGATCACTTACAATATATACATCTAATGCAACGGGGTCAAAACCGGGACATTACATTCCCCTCCCCCTTCAATAGCACTGTCCTTAGTGCTTTACAAAATTGAACAAAATGCTACACTGGCATCGCCTCAGTGTTCCGCAGAATTGAACAAAAATGGATGTGCCAATCGCATGGCATCCTCCAGCTCCCATGTGGCCTCTTCAGGTCCGAAGTGCTCCCATTGCACCTTTACCTGCCCTATGGCTCGGTTCCGGAGCATTGTGAATTTCCTATCGAGGATGCGCATTGGCTCGATTCGGAACTCTCCCTCGGGTTCCACCTGAATCACATCCCAATTTATCACATGGTTAGGATCATGTACATATCTCTTAAGCAAAGAAACATGAAAAACATTATGAGCTCTAGTGCTAGCAGACAATGCAAGTCTATATGCAACTGGCCCTATTCTTTCAAGCACTTCAAACGGCCCACAGTATCTAGGTGACAACTTGGCACAACTTCCAAGTTTCAAGGAACTCTTCCTTGCCCTCACTCTGAGGTAAACATGATCCCCAACACTGAATTCCCTGTTCACCCTATGCTTATCTGCATAGCTTTTCTGTCTGTCCTATGCTACTTTTAGCTTCTGCCTGATCTTTACAACCTCTTGCTCCATTTCCTTGAGCAATTCTGGTCCAAGAACAATCCTGTTCACTGGATTATCCCAAGTCACTGGTGTCCTACACCTTCTTCCATACAAAGCTTCATATGGACTCATCCCCAAGGATGCTTGATGTCCATTGTTATAAGCAAACTCTACCAAGTGTAAGTAATCTTCCCACTTGGTTGGTTTGTCCATTACGTACATGCGAAGCATATCTTCAAGCACCTGATTAACTCTCTCGGTTTGAACATCTGTCTGAGGATGGTATGCAGTGCTGAAGTTTAGCTTCGTACCCAAATTTGCAAACAACCCCTTCCAAAAGTTGGAAGTGAACTTGACATCTCGGTCAGAGACTATTGCATTCGGAAATCCATGCAATTTGAATATCTCCTTCATGAAGATCTTGGCAATGTCACCAGCCTCATATGTAGACTTAACTGGTATAAAATGTGCTGCCTTAGTCAACTTGTCTACCACAACCATGATGGAATCATGTTGTCTCCAAGTCATCGGCAATCCTGTAATAAAATCCATGGAAATAACTTCCCATTTCCATTCCGGAATTGGCAAAGGCTGCAACAAACCTGTTGGATGTTGATGCTCAACCTTTACTTGTTGACATTTCATACACCTTGAAATGTATTCAGCCATATCCTTTTTCATTCCTGGCCAAAAGTACTGCTTTCTAGCCGTAGCAATTGTCTTCTGATATCCTGGGTGACCAGAATACGGAGCTTGATGGATTTCATCCATAACAACTCTCCTCAAATCCGCTACATTCGGAATATAAATTCTATTTTTATAAGTGAGAATTCCATCTCCTTCCAATTTATATCCCTCATACCTCTTCTCAAGACTTTGATGTTGCAATTTGTCTTTTACTTGCTCATACAATTCATCTCCAGCAACTTGATTAACAGTCTGTTGCCTCAAATATGATTGGCAATTACTAAGAGATGCCAGATGCATTTCTTGCATTTTCCTGCTAAGTGCATCAGCTACCTTATTTTCCTTTCCTTTTATGTGCTTGATCTCAAAATCAAACTCACATAAAAACTCTAGCCATCTTGCTTGCCTAGCATTCAGAGTAGGCTGATCAAATAGATACTTTAAACCACAATGGTCTATTCTGAGCTCAAATCTCCTACCCATCAAGTAATGTCTCCACATCTTGAGAGCATGTACTATGGCTGTAAGCTCTAGATCATGAGTGGCATAGTTCTTCTCATTCTCCTTCAACTTTCTCGACTCATAACATATCACATGGTTGTCCTGCATAAGGACTCCTCCAAGCCCTTGTCCGCATGCATCGGTACATACCACAAAATCTTTGTCTGGATCTGCAACCTTCAATACTGGTGCACTAGTGAGAAGATTCTTCAACCGTTGGAAGCTTTCTTCACACCTCGATGTCCATTCGAGCTTCATCCCCTTCTTCTGCAGAGAAGTGATTGCATGTGCAACTTTGGAGAATCCCTCAATGAATCTCCTGTAGTATCCTGGAAGTCCCATAAAAGATCTTACATCTGTCACATTTCTTGGAGTAGGCCAATTCATAATGGCTTCAATCTTTTTAGGGTCCACAGATATACCCTCCTCTGAAATAATGTGACCCAAATACTAAATTCTATCTCTATAGAAGTCACACTTGCTTAGTTTTGCATACAACTGATGCTCCCTAAGCAATTGCAATGTCAATATCAAATCCCCTTCATGCTCTTCCTCATTCTTAGAATAAACAAGAATTTCATCAAGGAAAACAAGAACAAACTTGTCCAAATACTTGTTGAAGACGCTATTCATAAGGCTCATAAATGTAGCTGGCACATTTGTGAGACCAAATGGTACCACTACAAACTCATAGTGACCATACCTTGTCCTGAAGGCTGTCTTATGAATATCTTTGTCCTTGATCCTTACCTGATGGTAACCAGACCTCAAGTCAATCTTGGAAAATACCTTTGCTCCTCTCATTTGGTCAAAGAGGTCATCAATCCTAGGCAAAGGGTATTTATTATTCACAGTAACCTTGTTCAATTGCCTGTAATCAATACATAACCTGAGCGTACCATCTTTCTTCTTTACAAACAGAACCGGTGCTCCTCAAGGAGACACACTCGGGTGAATGTACTTCTTTTCCAACAACTCTTGCAGTTGCATCTTTGGCTCTAGCATCTCCGGTATACTCATCCTGTAGGGTGCCTTGGACACTGGTGCTGCTCCTGGCACAAGTTCAATTGTGAAATCAATGTCCCTCTTTGGAGGAAGCCCTGGAATCTCATTAGGAAACACATCCCTAAATTCTTGTAACATCTGAGAGTCCTCCAACCTAGGGGTTTCATCTCTCATTTCCTCCAAAATCTGAGCTGCATACAACTGGCAACCCTTCCTACAAAACCTCTTTAACTGCATTGTTGAAACCTGCCGTACTGAAATCACCTTTGGGATACCTTTCACAACTACTAGGTTCCCTTCTTCATCCATGCATTCAAAAGTCTTATTGTAGCAATCAAGCTTCACCCTGTGAGCTTCTAACCAATCCATTCCAATGAGAACATCATAGGAACCAAGCGGTAGAACATTCAGATCTACACAAGTGACCAGTCCATTCATGACCAATGGACATTTCTCTACCACTTCACTGACTTTCCTCTTGGTTCCGGTGGCTAGCTAGACTAACCAAGACTTCCTATGCTTTACCTTCTTAAAAGCACAAATATCCACTACTCTAGGAGTAATGTAACTGTGAGTAGAACCAGGGTCAATCAAAATAGAAACAGATTGCTCAGCAATCTTACCTGCTACTTCAACCACAGCTGACTGGTGATCTGCTTGACGGTCCTCCAGTGCTGCATAAATCCTAGGCACTGTCCTTGCTATTTGACCCACTATTTCTGCTTCTTGAATATTATAAGCTGGCCTTGCACTCTCATTATCGAGTGGACAATTTCTACGCATGTGGGGTCCTCCACATTTCCAACATTGAAGCGGTCCCCTATTCTGTTGTGGATCCTTAGGCTTTTCTCCTGTCACTCCAACTGGCTTACCCGCAGCTTGAGACGGCTGCTTCTGCTGATTCCTGAAGCTAGAAGGTTTGAAACCTTTCTTTCTTTGGTCAAACTTCTCATTCTTCTTGTCCTTCCATGCCTTGTGGTAATCAGGTTTACCCTTGCTTTGCTCATAGCAATACTTAGCCTTTCTTATTGCTTCTTCCAGAGTTCTAGGTTCATAAAACTCAATTCGATCTTTATAAGACTGAGGTAATCCACTCAGAAAACGCTGGACCTTCACTTTTTCATCTCTGATGTACCAGACATACCTCAACAGCTCCAAAAACTTATTTGCATACTCTTCCATGGTCTGCTGTCCCAATCTCAGCTCATGGAACTCCTTAATCTTGTCATCATAATACCTATCAGATAGGTATTTCTGCTTAAAATATTTCTTGAACTGCTTCCACTTAAGTCTCCTTTCACTGATCCTCTTCACTTTCTTGAAGTGTTCCCACCAAATGGATGCTCTTCCATTCATATTGAATATGGAAACTCTTGCCTTCATGTTTCCTGAATAGTCATGTACTTGAAAGTACTTCTTAATACCAAGAAGCCAAGCTTCAGCCTCTTGTCCAGTCTTTATCTCACCATCAAACGTAGGAGGTTTTGCTTTCTTAAATTCATCCCGAGAGCGATCCCTATGGTGTCTCTTTCTTTTTCTTTTGTGGGAAGATGAACTTGAATCCCCGCTGGATTCTTCAGAATCGGATGACCCACTAGAGGTCCTTCTCCTTCTCCTAGTACTACTCTTACTGCCTTCTGGTCTTGCTGTACCTCGTCCAGAGTCTATCTTCTTATGCAAGTCTATCAAACTCTGCAACATTGCAGCATTCAACTGATGCTGCTCTTCCTGGGCTTTAATCAAGCTTCTCATAGTGGCTGCAACATCTGACAGGGTCTCTTGGAATCTCCTTCCATTAGACTCTATGTCATCATTCCTATTACGAACATTTTCTCCCATAGCATCTTATGCTCGCTCATAGGAATCCCGAGCATCATATCCGTCATGGGTTCTCATTCCGAACCACCACTTACTTATCGAACTGCACTACCTGAAATACCGCCCTCGAAGGTGACTATAATTCTGCAAACGTGTTAATAACACAATTGTTAGATGCATAACATTGATATAAAACATCATTACTTACCTTCTTCCTGGAATAATCATAAAATTACAAATGCCCAAACACACAAAATTTTCTTCCTCAAGGAATGACTGTCTGAGGGGGACGACGGGGGTCAAGGGGGGCTTGCCCCCTTGTGGCTTAGGGCGGGTCGAGGGAAGCGCCCTCGTTTTTTTTTTTTTTTGTAAAACATTAGTTTCGCACAATCTGGTGCATTAGATTGCTGCCTCTTTTTCTCATTTTCAGCCCTGAAATTCCCTGAGAAACAGTAAAAAATCCCACTGGAAAACAGTTAAAATCGGCTGAGAAATTTCATGGAAAACTCAAAATTTTCCTTTCCTTCACGTCGGAAGTCGGATGACTTTGTCTTCCGCTGAATCGGCTCCCGGAACCATTCTCCCTTCCGCAGAATCGACTCCTCTTCCATTCTTTCTTTCGCCGAATCGGCTCGTCTTCCATTCTCTCTTCTGCCGAATCGACTCCCAGACCATTCTCCCTTCCGCCGAATCGGCTCCCAGACCATTCTCCTTCGATTTGGCGCTTATGTCGGACGTCGACGGACTTTCACATCAGAATCCAAATGGCTTTGACTTCTGAAATGGCGGTTCGCCAAACCTTGATTTCTCCCGATCGACACTTATGGAGAACAATCTTAACATCGGGCGTCGGCTGAATTTTGGATCGGCCGACAAATGCCTTCAGCTTCCGCAACGGCGAACGCTCCTTCCCTTTCCTCTTCTGATCGGCGTGCTTTCTCTTGCGGCGTCGGCAGTCTTTTGGATCGGCCGGCAAATTCCTTCAGCTTCCGCAATGGCGAACGTGCAAACCATAACTTCTTTCGATCAGCGCACTTACGGGGAACAATTTTAACGTCGAACGTCGACTGACTCTTGGATTGGAAGCCTTAATGCTTCCGCTTCCGATTTCCCAACACTTAGACAAATTTTCAAAATTTGCCTTTCTGTGGCATCGGCGGTCGGATGACTCTCACTTCGGCTGTGGAATTGCTTCGCCGTCCGCAACGGCGGACAGGAGACTTGACCAATCCTTCCGCAACGGCAGAATTCCACTTCCTCCAGTGGTCCGACCGCTCAACACTTAGACAGTTTTTCTGAATTCGTTGGCTCACTGCTGTTCTACTGGACATAGAGGGTAATTCTGCCCTCTATCAGTGGCTCTTTCTTGGCCCATAGAGGCCCACAGCTGCAACCCAAAGCTCTGATACTATGCTGTCACGTCCCCATGCCTCCGACCGGCGAAGAGGACGCAACCCAAACATTATCCAATCGGGCTAAGAGCCCATGAACATGTACAGGCTTAAAAATTGCATGAAACAGAATGCTTGAACATGCATAGATGCAATTATCTACCAAGCACAGCGGAAAACAACATTCATTCAAACAAGCATTCATTCAACATGTTCATTTCATTGTAATTAACAGTAAATACAGAATTGCAGAGGTAAAATACACAAGATCACTTATCTTATGATGAACTCGATCCGCAACCAGCTTCGTCACTGCAACGTTCCACCCAACCATAGGCCAGCGTGCTCCTTAATCTCTCAGCAACGCTGCCACCCCCGAGCTGGGCATGATTCTCTAAGGAATAAGGGAGCTAGCAGGCTTACACATAGCCAGGGACATACAAAACACACAGCCAAGCCAACAGAGTTGGGTTTATCAGGCCATTTAGGAGTTGGAGAAGGCAAATTGCTAAGCTGGTGAGCTCATTATAGAGCCAAGGACACCCACACCCAACACAAGGAATCAGTCCCTTCTTTGCTACACAGTCCCTCAGGCCCTGCATTCCCTTCCAGTGCTATTCAGGGGTGATGGAGAAGAAGGCCAGCCCTCTAGCTCTGTCTGTGTGGTTTCCAGCCACCAGGTTTATCAAGCAAATCTAAGCCAACATCCCTGCTCCTCTCACAGTCCAAAGACCAAACATTGCACTCCGGAAATTAAGTCAGCCGTCACAGCCTAAACAAGGAAACGAATTCCTGAGTCATTCTTGGACCTATCGTGGCCAAAATGACTCTCACTCGAATTTACAACAGCCCCCAAACGTTACCGTAATTACATTCACGACCTGGGGAAAACTACAGCCCCGAATTTATCAGTGAGCACCACTCACAGCAGGGAAAAATGACCCAATAGTCTGTGAGACAGCCAAAAACATGAATAGCCCTTCACAGTCAGACGTGGATGCAAGAGCATGGCTCTCAGCTCTCTATGTGTGCCCCAAACAGAAGAATACCTGTGTGTGGGTAAACAATCCGACCCAGCAAGGAAAGGAACAAACAATGGAGGCCCTGCGTGAGGAAAAAACAGCTCCGTTTTTGTCCGTGGATGCACATACAACAGGAAGGACGCGAATTTGCAGTTCATGGGTTCTCAACAACTCGTGGAGAGAGGAAGAGAAATCTGCGTGGGTGAAGAGTAGCCTTGCCTGCGTGAGTGAGGAGAGCGTGAAGGATTTCCCTTCCAATCTGAAGTCAACTGCTGTGGGTGGAGTGTGCATGGAGGCAAGGACTGACAGTCCTGCCACCCCACTCCCAAAATCAATAACTTCCTCAACTAACAGCAGAAATTATTAATTGCAGGTGGTTGGAATAAAACAAAAGAAAATGACACATGGGTTTTCCCCTTTTTGGCTCAAGATTGACAAATCCCCCCCCCACATCCTTATCCTTGGGAAATCATGCCCCATTCAATTTAGTTGCCACGACCGTAGCTGGTTGTGTTCATTTTATTAATTGTAGATGCATATTTACATGGTGATAAACTCAAAACATATGCCGCATGCCCCGATATACAATCGGTGACAATTTAAAATCCAAAACATAGCATTGCCGATCAATGGTGGGGCCTTGGCCTTTAGCTCCACACCATGATCACTTACAATATATACATCATCATATACATCTAATGCAACGGGGTCAAAGCTGGGACATTACAACTACCTCCATTCCCTTATGAAGAGACTGGTTTTGGGGAATAAGTGTTCATGCCCCTCAAAACTACCCATTTTCCTTTTGGCCCCTGGAATTCCATTTCCATTTCCTGGTAGTCTGTAGTGTATTCCCTGTTGAATAAAGCCACTGAACACCTAATAATACATGAGTATATGCCACATCTATTACATAAAAGGAATCTGTCATCTGATAGTTACCTAATGTGACATTCAATTTCAGAATCCAATAGTTGCACTGCATGTTGGAGTTCTAGGCTACCACTACAGTAAATCCCTCGAACTTCTCAGTCTGAATACCTCTCTTGGCTACCCAAGCGGAGTCAATGAAATTGTGGGTTGCTCCCCCATCAATAAATACTCCCCCTCTGTGGCCCTGTACTACTCCTCTGACCCTGAGAGTATGGAATCTTGGTACTCCAGATAACGTAGCAATGACTCCCTCTGGTGTATTACCCTGAAGTGATTCTTCCTTTGTTGCCCATAGTTCTTCTGTTGCCTCCTGCTCATAGTCCTCCCCGTCACTGTCCGAATACACTTCGATGTAGTGAGCCTTTGCCTTCCCTGCACACCTGTGTCCTGGCACCCATTGTTCTTGACAAGTGAAACATAATTTCTTTCTCCTTAAATCTTTCCTAGTGTCCTCGTCTAACCATGTTTTCTTGGGAAAATCCTGCTAGAAAGGTTTCTTGTCCTTGTCCCTAACAGGAAAGTTGGTTTTGAGAGGGAACCTGTTCTTCGGAACTAAATCCTGGAGATCTATGGCTCTGCTAATGCAAGCATCCTACAAAGTGGGGGGTTTGTAGGATTTCACCCATCCCCATAGTGGCTCTGTTAGGGCCTCAGTGAATAACATCGTCAACCTGCTCTCTGACACATCTGTTACCATGACTGCTATCCTATGGAATTCTGAGATGAAGGCCTCTGCGCTACCTATCTGTTTAAGTTGAGCCAACTCTCTGAAATGTATCTCTGGATCCTTCCTATCGAACCTCTCCATGAGCTTCTGAGTGAACTCACCGTAGGAGTGTATGGTGTTGTGACCCAATGTCACTAATCCGTGGTACCACCACTCATGAGCCTCTACATCCAGGTGGAGTAACCAATTTAATGGCATATGTCTCTGTCATGGGATTGAGTTGGAAATAGGTATCCAACTTTTGAACGCATATCCTCCCTGAACCTCCGCGAGTCCCATCAAAGTTTGGGATGGTCAACTTGCCTAAGGTTTTCTGCAACTCATAGTTGTGATTGAATCCCTTTTTGAAATTTCGGGGCCTGTTCCTACTCTTCACGTTGTAAAAATACGAAAAATACATGGCTGCATGAAACTCATCCCCTAAGTCCCTGTATTCCTGCAAATAAGCCTCAAAGGGTTCGCTAGGCTCTACCTACATGACTGGACCTCCTACTGCATCTGCCAAGAAGTGAGGCATAGTTGGCCTATTGGAAGGTCTGCTATATATGTGTGGTGTATTCTGTATATTGGTATACGCAACCTTCCCACTGCTTCTTGTAGACCCTCTATCTACTGGTGAGGGAGGGGTACTATTGTTACCTAGTTCTGGTTTCACCGATAATCTGTTGATTGCATTGAGTACATCTTTTTTCCATTTGGCTAAGTCTTGCAATGCAGATACTAAGTTGCGAAAATCCATCCTGTCCTCATCTTCTCCCGTTCCTTTTCCCCTATCAGAGTGTATACCTGTTGGTTCCATGTCTGAGCTGATATCTTCTAGTTGGATATCCTCAAAGTCCTCTGTGTACCTACTCCTTCTTTTCTTATAGGTTACAAAAGGGTCCTCTTCCGTATTCATCTACTTCTCATTTCTTAAGCGCACAGTTGGCCAAGAAGATAACTCTGATACCATTGTAATATCCCAAATACTGATATTTTCTATTTCTATGCAAAGTTACTAAAATAGCCGGGCATGCAAACTGCCATGCAAAATTTCCCTATTTTATAGCTGAAATTAGGGTTAGGGTTTGCATAATAGAATGAACACTTACCACTGATAAGTCGGCTGAATATGCTCCAAAGAAAATACGCATGCAAGATGAACTGAGCTGATGAAGAAATGACCTTGTTTTCCGCCGTAATACCCTGGTAGGCTGAATTAGCTAAGTGTGACATTTTTGCTGAAGGGATGGCTAGTTTCACCTGAAAATAGGTCGAAAGGTAGGTGTGCCCATGCCAGAGAGGATGGCCAGAGCATGCAAGAGTTTTGACCTCTCTAGATGCCCTAGCAAATTGATCTACCAATCTGCTGCTCATACTAGTGTTAAGGTTACTATTTTTTTTTTCTGAAAAATGTTTCATCCTGTGTATTTTTTCATAAAAGCAACTTTGAAAATATTAAAACAAAATAATCAAAAAATTCAAACACTTAAACAAATGAATCCTCTAATAATAAATATCTTATACAAATAACTAATCAAATTATCAAATTAACTTTATTAGTATACATTAAAAACTAATATTTAATATATGTAGAATTTAAACACAATCTAAATTTAAATCTTTTATACATATCACTAACCAAAATATCAAATTATTTTATTAATATACATAATAATAAAAATTTATCAAATTAATTTATATAAAACGTATATACATAATAAATATTTTCTACAAATAACTAATGAAAATATCAAATTATCTTTATTAGTATACATAATAAGAAAAATATAATAATAGATATAGAATATAAATACATAATACAATATTTTATTGTATATTTAAATAATAATATAATATAAAATTGTATTAATATTAACATTTAAACATTAATACAAAATTGTTTCAATAATATTAATAGAAAATATTGTAATATCATAATTATTATGTTGCATTTTATAATAAGTAGAAAGAGACAAAATGCTTAAAATTTATTTTAAAGGTTTTAATTATTATTGAAAAGAAGACAATATTTTAGATCAAAGGTTTTGAATAATAATAAGAGAATACTTATGAATATTATGAAAAAAAAAACCAATAAATACTATGAAAAAGAAAACTGTGTGGCATCATTTATTTAATTTCTTAAACCATTTTATTCACATATTTATAAAGTCTAATAAGTTTTCTTGAAATGAATACATAAGACACCAACGCTAAAAAGAATTCAGGAGTTGAGGAAGAGTAGAGGTAAATCAATAGAAATTCAATATTATTTAGCTCTCCGCAAATGAGGTAAAACTCTAGCTAAAATTTAGCATAGGTTACATATACTTATATTCACGCCCCAAAAGAAATGAAGAATTAGAGTGCGCAGCTGTTTCCTTCTACAAAAGACAATTGAAAGCAACACCATCTCAATTCCCCAATATTTCGACGCTCCTGAGTTGGTTTATCTTGCTCAAGTTAGGCGAATGCATGTTTATGTATTTCACATGATTACAAAAAAATCATTTTATAATTGCTTCTACATAGCATAGATATATCTATATAGGTGATGAAAAATTGGGTATAGTTTTTGCGAGGTGTCTGGAGACTTTCAAAGATAATTTTTTGTTTCGAGGGTGCTCAGGGTGTAGATCAGAGAGACCATGGGAGGAAGAGGAAGAAGAAGAAGAAGACTCAAGTCAAAAGGTGAGGCGAGTGAGGAGGGGAGACGTAATAGCAATATTTGCAGGAGCATCCCATTGGTGGTATAATGATGGGAACGAGCCTCTCCAAATTGTATCCATTGCCGACACCCTCATAATCAACTCGGGCGGAGGAGTTACTGTGTAAGCATCCCGAAAAATTAAGTAATGATAATCTCAAGTTGGGTATATGACGAATTCTTTCGTTTCTTTTAGAGCTTACTATATGCATATTATACAAACCTTCTCTCTGGTTGGCACTCCATTCCAGTTTCCTTTTTCTTTGCTACCTAACCCTCTTCCTCCAATGAGACAGGAAGACTAAGCAACCTAGGTGGACCGTGCGAGACTGGGAATGTTGATTCAAATGATTCTGACCCTAGTCTGAGGAATGGAAATTGGAATAAATCTTGGAATACTGGACTAACTAGTATAGGATATGATTCATGAACACAAACAAAAGGCGACGTGTTTTTAGCATGCTACCAAAGATTTGTCTACCTAGTCCTGTGGTAGTGTTAGAAATGTCTGGAACTAGGTGAAACCCTGGTCTATCAACTTAGAGACCCATTGGACCAGGTTAGGTTCGAATTCGACAAAGACTGCTCAATGCATTGTAAATTACAACTTGTAAGTTGTAACCCAAAAAACACCATTATTTTTTTCCTTACGGATCCTTCACAATGGAGGGATGTCAAATCAATTCACCATCCATAAATATGACTCATATGAGCATTTAATTTCACATCATATACTCAAATACTCAAGTGACTTGTAAGTTGTGAGATCAGGTGACTCGATGAACAAGAATATGCCAGATGGAAAACCAAGTTGGCAAGATGGAATTTTCTCATAGCAAGATTTAATATTTAATGAAGTTGGCGAATCCGTAATGCAAGAAAATGCCATTAAATGCTTTAACAGTGAACATCAAATACCGAGTCACAGTCCCAACTCATCGAGTTGAACTTGACACTGGCAGCACAGTGGCCCACTGTGGTCCGTGCCCATTGGGACCCAGATCCTCATCCATGATCCGATTATTTGAGGGCACTGGGCAGACTCTAAGTCTAGACTCCTCCACAATTCACTGAATCATTGATAACCTGGAAGGGCAAATTTTGTAGTTGCCCTTCTGTTGCAAATTTACCGAGGCTTACTCAATTTCATTATTGATGGGCTAGAAATTAAACCAAATTTTTTTTGCATGGTAAATTTTTTTTTGACCTTCTATGAAGGGTAAAATGGCCTATGAAGGGATCTGAAGGCTTCAAATTTGAAGCCTGTTTATTAGTATACATAATAAGAAAAATATAATAATAGATATAGAATATAAATACATAATACAATATTTTATTGTATATTTAAATAATAATATAATATAAAATTGTATTAATATTAATATTTAAACATTAATACAAAATTGTTTTAATAATATTAATAGAAAATATTGTAATATCATAAATATTATGTTGCATTTTATAATAAGTAGAAAGAGACAAAATGCTTAAAATTTATTTTAAAGGTTTTAATTATTATTGGAAAGAAGACAATATTTTAGATCAAAGGTTTTGAATAATAATAAGAGAATACTTATGAATATCATGAAAAAAAAACAATAAATATTATGAAAAAGAAAACTGTCTGGCATCATTTATTTAATTTCTTAAACCATTTTATTCACATATTTATTAAGTCCAATAAGTTTTCTTGAAATGAATACATAAGACACCAACGCTAAAAAGAATTCAGCAGTTGAGGAAGAGTAGAGGTAAACCAATAGAAATTCAATATTATTTAGCTCTCCGCAAATGAGGTAAAACTTTAGTTAAAATTTAGCATAGGTTACATATACTTATATTCACACCATTCGAAGGGAAACCCTAAGTCTCGAGCTCTTCACTGCTACGAAGAAAGGTGACCATCTTTCTAGATGATTGACAGTTAACATCAGGGAGCTAGAGGTCTAATAGTTCTAGCGGAGTGGGAAAACGTAGTCTATCCAAACTGAGATGATGATATGGGCAACATTTACCTTAGTTAGCAGAGATCGTCCCGCAGTAACGGTACCAGGCACATCCACAAATTTGAGCATTAACACCAATGTTCACCAGTATTCGTAATAAGAGCGCCAACAAAAACAAGTGCAATTAACTTCCAAAACAGGCAACCAGACCGACAGCTGCAACTTACCTGGCAGAATTATATTGGAAAGTGTTATGTACACGTGTTGAACAACAATTTGTCGAAGGGACGACCATACTGCAGTGTTTTACAAATCCATCTTCAGATAGAAAAACGCCTACATCGTAAATATTACACATTTTAATTATTGTTTGATGCATGTTAATAAATTTATGTCATGTTTGTAGGCTTTAAAAACCCATGGTTCAAATTTTATGGGTATCTCTTGTAGGTTGGGTGGTTGGGGTAGTAGGTTACGAGTGTCTCCATAGAGATTCAAAATCCATGAATATTGTGCATGATACCTAAGGAAGTATAACAATTTACAATAATGAAAAAAGTAAAATTCTTATGCAATTTCCACAAAACTTTGGAGAAAATCCATATCATAAATTTTCCAATATAGTTCCATATAATCCAAAACTTATTCATGAATTTTCCTTTGAAATTTTATAAAAGAAAAAATAGAAATTTTGTAGTTAGATATTGAAGTCTTCAATTAAAACAATAATTTTAAATATTAAAATGGGAAATAAAGTAGGTGCAATGAAGAAAAAAATGAATATTGAAACAAATATTATGATGAGCTTGCTATGTGGTTTTGTTTGACTAGTCTAAGGGTGATTCAAACAAAAAAAATTATAAAGCATGATGTTAACATCTTTTGTTGGTGGATTCCAACTATTCAAAATGAAGATAACACAATTTAAAGCTAATAAGAAAGGCTTGATGTTATACATACCTTCAATATGGGAGAGTGGGTTTAATACAATGATTGTGGGAAGTGTAAGTTTACTTCATTCCTCATATCTAAGATCATATTTCCTACCACAATTCCCTCAACTTTCTCTCTAGTTGGCCACCCACTTCATGGATACTATCATTCTCATGTTCATGTAGTATACAACTTAGGTTCTCTTTTCTATTGGTAACAATCAACTAATTTGAAAACTAACCAAATTAGCATTGAGAATGGAAAATTGTAAAACCTTTATGTGAAATAGATGGCAATAGGAGAGCATAGAAAATGGGCAGGATAAGAATTATTTACTTATTATGCAATTGTTTATATTTGGATGCTTAAGAACAAAGTATTATTTTAGCAAGCAATTCACATAAACTATTATGTGGGTTGTACTATTTCTTTCCACACTAAACAAAACCGAAGGGAAGAATATCCCCAAGGAAGAAAAGGAAAATCTTCCTCGTGTTGTGTGGGGGAGTGTAAGAGAGTGTCGTGGATATTTGATGGCTCAAGAATGAGATGCCTAGAATGATCAATAATGATAATATTTACCAAGTATGAGAGAAAACAGGTTGGATTCAGTGAAAGATAAGTTTGTATATTGGTTCTTTCATCTCACTTGCCTCATAGTTCGGCTTAGGAGTGGTATTTGCACTAGATGCCTATGGTTAGACAAAAAAAAAATTGTACATGCAGTGAATTTCTCGGATTATATTTGATCAAAAGACAAGTGTTATGTTTTGTTTGTGAATATGCAAAATAATGTTAATTGTTTGCTATGAAATTAATATAATTTCAAGTTTGTGTGTATGTTATGTTTAACAATGGACAGGGGAAATTAGATGCCATGAAATCTAGTATTCCGTGCATGTTTAAGTTCCATTGTATTCTAATTCACGCAGTGCACACATTTTACTTCATTATGGTCGTCCCTTGAAGACTCTCTGTTAGAAACAAGACCGCAAAGCAATAACATATATACAATTAAATCATTAAACAAGATGCAAAAAACACATTTAACACATTACATAGAGACACATATATAACGTGGTTCACCCAAGAGATGGGCTACGTCCACACAAAAATTGCCAGTCCTTTTATTAGCGTCCAGAAAGATGAAGGGATACAACTTGCAGCAACTTTGTTGCACTTCCTCTTCACACTCGCACAGTCTCTCTCACACAATCACATAGATTGTTTACAATACAATACCATACCATACCATACACAGTCGTATTATAATTCTTTTCTTTTATAGGGAAAATACCATGGGAAAATACTACGATTAACCCAATACCATGGGTCCGCAAAACTGTTGGCCAACAAACATCCCAACTTTTGGGGAACGACCCAATGGTGATATATTATTGATTCCCTAGATTTTTTGTAGATGGCATCAGTCTTCAGTTGATTCCCTAACTGTCAGCAACCGTTCAAACCCATAAGAATCACATAGGTTAGCGGTTTGGTCCTCAATGCCTAAGAAGAAGAGGACATTACAATAGCTCTTATGTTTGTCTTGGGTTGTTTCTAAATTCTATTTTATTTGTCGTACCATTTCCTCCATTTGCGTTAACGTGTCTCACCCTAAAGCCAATCTATCATCCAAGTTACCCCAACTTAAAGGAATCTTACATCTCCTACCATACAATACCTCAAAAAGACTCATCTGAAGAGATGCTTGATAGTTATTGCTGCATGCAAATTCTACCAAGTGAATATAATCCTCTCATTTACCTGGTTGATTCATTACATACATTCTCAACATATCCTCCAATACCCGATTCTCTCGTTCAGTTTGTCCATCAGTTTGAGGATGATAAGTTGTACTAAAATTCAATTTCGTATTCATACCTTTAAATAACGACATCCAATATTTGGAAGTGAACTTAGAATCATGATCTGTGATTACTAGTTTAGGTATACCATGCAATCTGAAAATTTCCTTGATGAACATGTCAACTTTGTTGACTGCTTTATAGGTTGACTTTACTGGTATGAAATGAATTGCTTTACTTAACTTGTCCACTACAACCATAAGGGATTCATTCTGTTTTTTGTCCTTGGTAATCCCGTGATAAAATCCATAGTTATAATCTCCCACTCCCACTCAGGTATAGGTATTGTTATACACCTGAGTGGCACCTCTCCGTCCGAGTGCTGATATCCCTCATGTCGGCACACAAAAGGACACTTATGGATAGAGGTTTTCCCTTAACACTATAGCTTGGCTTGTCATGAAATACATTCTACCTTCATCCAGCTAGTTACTTTGCCATTTTTCCATGTTGGGATGTATTCGCGACTCTCTTTATAGACAACTCGCACATCATTCGCGAGTTTCCCTTACAGCAAGTCGTGAATCTTTGTATTTGCGAGTTGCGCTTATACAGAGTCGCGAATCATTCGCGGGTTTCTCTACTACATACCCGCGAATGTGCCTCTTAACATGAAAACTCAAAATCATGCGCTAATGGGAGTTTAGTTAAGTCATTTTACTTAATCTCCCTAACTGCTATAACCTCCCTAACCTTCGAGAACTGCCTTATTTCACCCATA
>LPNX011072029.1:105462-115825 GCA_001517045.1 Pseudotsuga menziesii
ACTGCTGTAGGTCATTTATGTTATCCTGACCAATTTTGCCTGTGAGTCTGTTTGTGGTTTTTTATCCTGGCTCTTGCTTACTTCAGTGTTTGAAAGTCTTAAGGTTTTTTCTTTGCTTTTGAGAAAATTTTTATACCCATTCGTAGGTTGTTCCACTGAACAGTTGCAAGTATAAAGTTGCATTCGCGGGTTGTTATACTGCACAGTCGCGAGCATTCGCGAGTTGCACTGTTAGATAGTCGCGAGTACTCCTGAAAGTTTGGATTTTTAAAGAAGAGTTTGCTTGTGTCTTTTCTTGTTATGGTCCTTGTTTTCTGAGAAGACTTTCTTTAAGAATGTTGTAGAGTTTGCTTGATTGCCTCAGGTGATCACATCTTAGTGCTTTTTGAAAGCCATTGAGTCCTTTTACTGGGTTTATTTACTGTTTGCATCCTGAAGCATTTGGCCTGTTTGGGTTCTTGGTTAAAGTGTCTTAGTCCAGATCAGTGATCAGGGTCTTGGGCTCTGTTTTTCCAGTCTGCTTTCTGACAGTTGCTTCTTTGCACTTGCCTTTTTAAGTCTGCAGTGGTTTTGTGTCATTGTTTGCACCCAAGCTAGGGTTCCTAGCCTGCTTCTCTTGCTGGTCTGTTGGTTCTGTCGGCCTGTTTGTTTCAGTTTGTAGTTTGTATACAGTTCATAAGTTTCAAGTTTACTCAAGCATAGTGCATTGTAGATGCATAGTAGTTTTTTTCGAGCAATTTTTAAAGTGAAAACAAAACATAGTTAGTCTTTTGCATTGTGATTTTTGCATAAGTAGTGTTTGCTTCATTTTAAAATATATAATCTCAGAAAATTACAAAAACATAGGCTTAGTTTCTCTTATCAGTGCTTTAGTTCATCAATACATATTTGAAAAAATGAAAAGAAGTTTGTTTTATAGTAGTAGTTTGCTATGAATGCACTTTACTTTCATTTATTTCTTGCTGAGTCAAAACACCATACAGTATATCACTTCCATTTCCTTTTGAGTAAGAAACAGCCCTCTAAAATAAACGCATAAATTAAAATTTACTAGTAAGTTTTTATTTTTAGGGGCCTTTCACCTACTAGCTTAGGCTAGACTTGTGGGCTAGGGAGTGTAAACTTCCCACAAGTTATAAACTCAGATGTAGTGGACCGTTCTTTAGGTAAATCCTTGATTCTATCACTGTATCTCGGAAGCTCCTCTCAAACAGGAGTTAAGCACTAGGACGCGTGGAGGCTTGGACAGAGGAGATAACCCTCTGAATCCTTGTCAAAATGTAACCCAGGACTTTTACGCATCTGGGGATTCTGTCCTAGAGAGAGTTTCGGGCTCAGCTACCCTGCCCATGCGTACGAGTTCAGCTGACGACTGTCCCCCCAGACAACTGGTATTGTCAAGGTATCCTTTAGTCTCTTGTCTCTTAGGGTTCATACTTAGGTAAACCGGAAGGTTATTTCTGGTTCACCTTGAATGGGATTGGAAGGTAACCCTTGTGGAAAGTGCAGGAGGGTGGTGGGTGATTCCTCCGCTTGTTCCTGAGAACCCCTCAAGGATGCCAAGTAATCGTTCATCAACTTTCTTCGGGAAAACATATCTTTATACCCTGGTTTGATTGCTTGAGACTCTAGGATCTTTTTAGTGTATGCTCTATGGATTTTCTTGTGTTTAGTTGACCTTAGGGTGTGATTAGTCAAATTTTTAATTCTGAAGGACCAACTTGTTAGAAGGTCAAGAAGGTTGAGAAACCTTCCTCCTCTCCCTGCATTGGAGCCTCCACCTTTACCCCAAAGGCGGAGATTAGGCACAGATGGTTCTTTTGAACCAGTAGGAGTAAGTGAGGTTCTTGGTGAACCAGAATTGATAGCTAACCGTTTTGATTTTGACACAGTCGAGATAGAAGAATTGTAGACTGACGAGTTTGCAAGAAATTTTAACTCCCCCTTGACTGATCTTAACGATCATGTGATCGTCCAAGTTAGACCTTTTAGTTCACCAGTAGTAGGTGTCCCTTTGAGTAGAGTCATGTCTTCTGCGGAAGAAAGTACTTTTGTGTTTACCTCAACCCTTCTGGTTGAAGGGGTGCTACCTCCCCCGGTTAGTACCCCTAGATCTAGTTTGCCTTCTACCCCTTTGACTACAGCGATCCGGGTGGTTCAACCACGGTTCACTCCAACATAAGAGGTATTTCTAGTAACACGGTTGCTGGGATCCCTAGTATACCTACCATTCCTTCTTCCTTCCCTTACACTACTCAGAGTGGTCCAGTAGGATCCTCAGCTTATGTCCAAGGATGTCCTTGGAATGGGGGGCATATTCCCCCATCCAGTCCATACGTAGGTCCAAATCCTTCATATGTAGGAGTGCAGTTTGGGGGCAACACCTCTTATGGGCAAAGCTTCCATACCCCTGTTTTGGTCCCATACTCGAGCTCTCCCTTCTCTTTGTTTAGCGGAGGGATACCTGCTCCAGTCTTTCAGACCCCAGCTTCTATGGGGATGGCCCAAACCATGTACACTGCACCTCCCACCCAAAATCCTGTGGCCTACGGATGGAATCCATTTCAAAGCAACCTTCCCACTTCACAATCGGTGTCATGGGGAAACCCCAACTTTACCTATGGGCATTCGGGGGCTGGACCCTCTAATCCCCAAGCTGGCACATCTAGTACACCGGTTAGGCCCAAACTTCCTTTTCTGTCAACTTTGAACTTGCCAGACTTATCAAAATTGATGAATGACCCGGTGAGGCATGACCCTTTGTGGCCACCTGTTCCCACCAAACTGCCCTCGAACATCCCTAATTTCGAAGGTAAGGCTGGTGAAGATCCTGGGGCTCATGCCACCACCTTCCATTTATGGTGTTCTTCCAACTCATTGAATGAAGATTCAGTGAGATTGAGGCTGTTTCAGAGGACCTTGACTGGTACTGCGGAAAAATGGTACATTGAGCTGCCTTCTGCTGCTTTTAGTAGTTTCTGGGACCTAGCTAGTGCTTTCCTCGGTCACTTTCAGCTTCCGGTTCGTTACGATTTCAGAATGGATTTGTTGTCTACTTTCAGACAAAACAAGGAAACCCACATCTCGGATCATATCCAAGAGTGGAGGAGGCGAAAGAGTCTTATCAAAGCTACCATCCCTCCTGAGTTTCTATTAGAGTGGTTCCTTAAGTCATTGTTGCCATACATATCTAAGGATGTCTCCACATCAGGAGTAACTAGTGAAGAAGAAGCCATACTCAGGGCCCAGCAGTTGGACTTGATTTATTCACAGTCTGGTATTCTATATGAAATTATCCATGAGGCACAAAGGCCTTCGCATGAGGCCGAGAAACCCAAGCCTAGACCCCATGCCGATGGTGTGGTTGGGTCCGTAAACTCTCCCACTGTAGAGTCTTTGACAAAACAACTTCACCAATTGTCTGTCAAACAGTCTACGGCGGAGGCAGCAAAGGCTGCCCCCTCCTCCCAAAGTGCAAATGTTTTTGCACAAACCTCTTTGAAGGGCAATTAGCAGCCCAGCGGGAAGAAGAAGAAAGGTAAAAAGGGAGAGGGAAACCAAAATCAAAACAAGCCAAAGCCCGCAAACAATGCTGATGGGGGCAAAAAGGAAAAGAAGAAAGTCAAGTTCCCTTGTAAGTTGTGCCAAGGGGACCACCTTACTCATCTTTGTCCCCTCATGGAACAAGCTCAGAAGCTACTCCAAGCTCAACCACCGGCTGTCCTGAAGGATCCGTTTCCCCAAGGGAAGAATTCTGCTTCAGCTTCTACCGTAGCAGGGGGCACTCAAGCTGCCCCTGACCCCAATTATATCAACATGGTTAGATCCTCAACTTTGTTACAAACCAGGAACAAAAACTATGAGAAAGAGACCGATGAGAAGGGTAAAGTTGTAGTTGAATCTTCCAACCCTCTCACTATAGAGAAACCTGCGGAAATAATGCCAAAGATACCTAAAAGTGTCTTTAAGAAGACTTTGCATAACCCAAATGCCCGAGCCGCTTCTAACTACTCTGTGGTTGAAGACTTGGCTCAGACTCTGTGTGCAATGTCAGCTTTGGAGGTGCTACAGAGCTATCCCGCCCAGTGGGATGCCCTCTTAGCAGCTTTAGGTAGCATGGACTCTTCGAGTCTCACAGTGAAATTTCATCTCTCTGATGTTAAAATTCGCCTCCCTTACCATGTAGCTCTATCGATAGATGTTGTCCATCATGGTAAGACCATTGGACGAGCAGTTGTTGATGAGGGAGCCTCTACTTATGTTATGTCCCTGGCCTGTTGGAAAGCTCTCGGATCCCCAGAGCTGGTCCCATCAACCACTTTACTTACTGCTTTTGATGGAAGGTCTTTCCGTCCACATGGTATCCTGCCGGCTTTTGAGATTAAGTTGGCTGGGAAAGCAGTGTCTGTTGAAGTCGAAGTGATTGATGCTCCATTGGACTACAATTTGCTTCTGGGTAGGAATTGGACTTATGCAATGTCTGTTGTTGCATCTGTTGTCTTTTGTGTCGTGGTTTTTCCACATGAGGGCAAGGTGGTCACTATTGACCAACTTGATTTTACCCGAAAAGGCCGCTTAGAGTCTAAAGATTCCACTGTGCCATTGGTTGATCAGTCCAAACCTGCTGCACAGAGCTTGGGGGCTGGAATGTACGCATCATTGATGGGCACATTCGATATTCCAGCTCTAGTCCTTTATATCGGTTCTACTATTGTAGGGAAGTCCATTGATTCGGTGGTCGATAGGACTGATCCTTGGGTCCTCCCAACCCCTCAGGAACCGGAAGTGCCCTTATCTGTAGTGGAAGTGGCGTATCAAGCTATTACCCAAACCATTGTTGATCCCATTCCAGATCCTCTTACAGTCTCGGATGATCTGGAAGAAGTCTATATGCCCACATGGGCGGAAAACTATTTACATTCCATAGATTGCTTAGACACTATTTTACCTTCCGATGAAGCTATTCTGGAAGCTGTGTGTTCATGTGATAAGATATGTGAGGATCTTCATCACCGATCTTATTTTCTTCCAGAGCTAAGCAAGATAGAAAACCAAGAGTTTCATGTGAGACTGTCGGATGATGTTGATACACCTGTCAACCCTTTACCTAGGGAAGGAGTGTTTGCCGAGGGGAATATGGCAAACATTTTCGCCACTATACCGATCAACATCTCTGTAAAACCAGATGTTGTGGAAAATATCTATATAGGTGCAAACTGCTCTCCGGAGGAGATTGCCATTTATACTGCCCTTTTCAAGGAATTCTGCGATATCTTTGCCTGGTCATATGAGGAGATGTCAGGCATTGATCCATCTATTGTTCAACATGAGATCCCAACCTATCCTGATGCCAAGCCAGTTCGGCAAAAATTACAACCCGTGAACCCGCATAAAGCGGCGGCTGTGAAGGCAGAGGTTGAAAAGCTGTTGAAAGCAGGTTTTATATATCCCATAGCTTTGACTGAATGGGTGTCCAACCCAGTTCCTATTGATAAAAAGCAAGGGACTATTCGCGTTTGTACGGACTTTCGAGACCTTAACAAAGCCTGTCCTAAGGACAACTACCCTACACCGTTTATTGATCAGATCATAGATGCATGTGCGGGTAGTGAGGTATTCTCATTTATGGATGGTTTCTCCGGCTACAATCAAATCCAAATCAAACCAGAAGACCAGCATAAAACTGCTTTTATTTGCCCTTGGGGTACATTCGCATATAGAAAAATGCCCTTTGGATTGAAAAATGCAGGGGCAACCTTTCAGCGAGCCATGAACTTTGCTTTTCAAGATATAAAAGCCATTGTCAAGCCTTACCTTGATGATCTGCCTGCTCATTCTCGCAACAGGATCCAGCATCCAGATCATTTACGGTTGATTTTTGAGAGATGCAGATACTATAAAATTCGCTTGAATCCCCACAAGTGTGTTTTCTGCGTTGAGTCAGGTAGATTACTTGGATTCATTGTCTCTAGTAGGGGCATTCAGGTGGATCCTTTAAAAGTCGAGGCCATTGTAAATCTGCCTCCTCCTCGTTCACTTAGGCAACTTCAGAGTCTACAAGGAAAGTCTAACTTCCTTCGACATTTTATCATTAATGATGCCAAGATCACAAAAGGTTTCATGCGCCTACTTAAACAGGACACCCCATTTGTATGGGATGAAACTGCACAACTCACGTTCGAGGCATTGAAGAAAGCCTTGTTGTCGGCTCCTTTATTATGCCCACCAGATTATTCTAGGGATTTTATATTATATCTGGCCGCGTCGGAGTCTACCATTGGGGTAGTGCTAGTTCAGGAGGATGACAAGCTCGTTGAGCATGTTGTCTATTATCTTAGCCATTCTCTGGTTGGACCTGAGCTTAAGTACTCCCACGTCGAGAAGTTAGCCTTAGCAGCTGTTTATGCTGTACAGAGGTTACGGCACTACATCTTACTGAGGACCACTACTGTAGTGGCGGATGTAAACCCTTTCCAATGTGTTTTATCCCGACGGATTGTTGGGGGAAAATTCAATAAGTGGATAGTCATTCTCCAAGAGTTTGACTTGGTTTTCCAATCCGATAAATCCAAAAAGTCCTTAGTTTTTGCCGAGCTTATAGCAGAATTCCCTACGGAAGAAGATGTAGTGATCGAGGATGACTCATTCCCAGATGAGCACATCTTCCTCATATCCACCTCTGATCCTTGGTACGGAGATATTCTTATATATCTTCAGACTTTGGATATTCTTATATATCTCCAGACTTTGAAGTATCCTACCGCTTACTCTAGGGAATACCGACACAAGTTACGCCTTCATGCTAAAAACTACCTCATTATAGGAGATACATTATATCGACGAGGGGTAGATTCCATCTTGCGTCGCTGCCTTACTCATGAGGAAGCGGAGATTGTCCTAAATGATTCCCATAGCGGAGTGTGTGGGGGTCATTTATCTGGGTTAGAAACGGCCCAGAAGATATTACGTGCCGGGTATTTCTGTCCCACCATCTTTAAAGATTGTGTAGAAGCTGTGAAACACTGTCATCCGTGTCAGCTTTACACCAAAAAAATGCGGTCACATCCTACTCCCGTGTTTCCCGTTGTCTTGGTATGCCCCTTCATGAAATGGGGGATCAATTATATGACATGCAACCCAGCCTCGGCTGGGGGGCATAAATACATCATTGTCGCTGTCGACTATTTCAAAAAATGGGCAGAGGCAATTCCTACTTTCAAAGACAATGGGGAAACGACAGCTTTCTTCGTGTTTAATCAGATTATTGCTAGGTTTGGTATTCCCAAAGTGATTGTCACTGACCATGGCAGTCATTTCCAAAATCACATGATGACAGAACTGACCACCATGCTTGGATTCCGACAAGAACATTCTTCTCCATATTATCCACAAGCAAATGGTCAGGTTGAGGCTGTAAACAAGACTTTAAAAACTATCCTTAAACGTACTATTGATGCAGCCCGCTCGAATTGGCACATCATGTTATATCCTGATCTTTGGGCTTATCGAACCAATGTCAAGACTGCTACGGGTTTTTCCCCCTTCCAACTCGTTCACGGGGTGGAAGCTATTACACCGATTGAATGCGAAATCCCATCCTTGCAGATAGCTATTCATGTGCTACCTGACACGACTGAGCTTGAGGAACGGTTGCTCCATTTAGAACACCTTGATGAACAACGTAGAGATGCGTTGACTGCAAATCAGGCTCATAAGAATAGGGTTAAATCTCAATACGATAAAACAGTCAAACCTCGGGTTTTCTCTGAAGGGGAACTTGTCTTGCTCTGGGACCAAGATAAAGAGCCTCTGGGGGCAGGAAAATTCAAGGCCATGTGGTTGGGACCCTATGTTGTGTCTAAAGTTTTGAGTAAAGGTGCATATGAATTAGTGGACTATGATGGGAATAAGCTGCGTGAGCCTAGAAATGGGCTCTACCTGAAGAAGTACTACGCTTAGGCTTAGCACTTTTTCTTGTATATTAATGTATGTATTTTTTATGTACATTAGGTTGTCAGTTTCGTTTTTTATACTATCTGTTGGTTGTTGCAGATGTCTTCCGAGTTGTATGTAGGTTTTGCTGACGGCGCCAGTCGTCACACTTGTAACCTGGCTTCGGCAGCATGGGTTATCTATTCCCCCTCAGGACAGCTTGTTGCCGCGGGTGGCGCTTGTCTAGGTCCTGCTTCTAATAATGTTGCTGAGTATAGGGCTGTAATTGAGCTCCTATGGGATGCTTTGTCACGAGGCATCACCCAGCTTGAAGTCCGTTTGGATTCTCAGTTGGTTGTTTCCCAGCTCAATCGAGCCTATCAGGTGCGTAATCCTACATTGTTACGTCAGTTCATGCAAATTCGTTTACTGGAAAGACATTTTGAAGTTATTACTTTCAATCACATTCCACGAAACCAAAATTCATTAACTGATGCATATGCTAATTATATTTTGGACTGGCATCTCACACACATTTTATAAAATATACAGCAAACATCTAAGAAACATTTGTAAATAAGCTGACAACCAAACACAAATATATATATATATATGTAAATATCTGTCATAGATAGGTCAAGTCTGATCTGTAGATCCTGTCATGTACAAAATATACAAAAATGTGGATCATCATCCATCAAAATGCCCTAGAACTAAGCCTACCCTCCATGGCCACTGGGACCTCCTTGGTCCCCGTGATCTCTATGCCCCCTGGCTTCCTCAGCCTCCTCGGCTTCGGCAGCCTCCACCGCATCTCTGTATACAAGTACTGCCCTAGCTACTCGTCTGAAAAGACGTAGCTAGGCTGGTGGAACCCCAACTACGAACTCCTGCATAGCTACAGGGAGATGCTCTATCTGTATCATAGGTACTCGCTCGGTCAGCCTGCCTAGCCTCATATCGAGTACTATGATCAATCCTAGGTCTCCCCCTGCAACAGGATGCACGAAGGTACGTGGGTGCCCTTTAGGGCGGACTGGTCCAATATCTGCATTTTGACGCATAAATAGGGTTTATACTTGTGCATATGTATATATCCTATCATTTGAAAATCCATAAAATTTTGATAATAATAAAAAATAAAAAATTACTTACCCATCTATCCCCATGCTCCTCCTGGAGGGAGGACTAGGTCGGGATCACCTCGGAAATCTAACCCGGCGTATGGAAACTGCTCCAACGCCGGCACTTGCCGTTCCCACCATGTATAGAAATCATCATCATACATGCTATGTACTACGTCTCCTCCTCCTTGACGGAGGAAGATATCTCCCCACCGGATCAGCCTCGGCTGCCGTGGATGACGGACCTGTAATGGTATAGCAGGGCTCATAGCTGGCACCCTCTCAAAGAAGAACGCTACTAGTATACTCGCATAGTCGAAGTTCTTCCGTCTTCCCCTCCTATAGTCGGATAATTGCCTCTTCATGATGGGGTAAATTCCCGTACACCAATCAAAGAGATTACCTCTAAAGCAGTCCACCGCCACTCTCATCTGAGTCCTGGTGGCCATGTGTAACCCTGTTGACCCTGAAAGTCTGACAATAGTACTGGACAATACCTGAAGTGTAAGATCCTGAATATCTGCAATGAGAACGCTGCTGCCTTTCTTTTGAGTACCCGGTCTGCAAAATACATCGACATAGTTCTGGACACTCAAGGGGTCTCCACCTCTGCCAGTGCCTTCCAGGTTCACCGGTGCTCCCCATTGTGACAACCCGGTTATGAAGTAGATGTCTTGGACGGTAAGCTCCAAAGTCTCACCTTGGATATTGAACATCCCCAGGTCATGGTCCCAGTAATGGACTAAGAACTCTAATATGTGGACATTGGCCTGCATGGGTGATGTGCAAAAGAACTTGAGAAGCCCACTGGTCCTCAATGCTTGGATAGTAGGCGGGCTTTGGAGAGCCGCTTGATCCATCGCTCCATGTTCCCTCTCTCTCCACTCCAGCACCATGTTTTTCCTGACAAAAACACATAATTTGATTCAGTATTCCATCATAAAATTTTAAAAATTTTGCATATTTTTAAAGCTTTTCCCTAGTGCGCAGCATTCGCAACTTTCCTGTTGAGCAACTCGCGAATGAAACGCGCATTCGCGACTTTCATGCCTTGCAACCCGTGAATGCATTTTTCCATATTTTAGGTTGATGAAAAATACTGAATTAACCACTAAATTAAAAATTTGTTTGGATCAAATTAAAGAGCTAAGGGTGTAGATTTACCTGAAGCTGACGGTTTCTGAATCTAACGGTCCAATTGTCCATAGCGATCGATCAAAGATAGAGGGTAAACTTTCCTTTTTGGTTCAAAAAGTGCAAATGGTATGAAATGTTTTGATTTTCAAACTATTTATAGAAATAAAATT
>LPNX011072029.1:117517-151666 GCA_001517045.1 Pseudotsuga menziesii
CTCTTTATAGACAACTCGCGCATCATTCGCGAGTTTCCCTTACAGCAAGTCGCGAATCTTTGTATTCGCAAGTTGCGCTTATACAGAGTCGCGAATCATTCGCGGGTTTCTCTACTACATACCCGCGAATGTGCCTCTTAACATGAAAACTCAAAATCACGCGCTAATGGGAGTTTAGTTAAGTCATTTTACTTAATCTCCCTAACTGCTATAACCTCCCTAACCTTCTAGAACTGCCTTATTTCACCCATATAAATACAGGCCTTGGGGAGGGTTGTAGACACTTACACTTTTGGAGCAAAGTTATGTTGGTGGATTGTTTACAGAAGTCTTTGGAGCAGTGAAACTCAGAATCCTTTGGTGACAGAGGAGTCCTTGTCTCAGACGTTTGGTTGTACTCTGAACTTTCTCATTATTGATAATAAAGAGATTACTTCTTCCACATGTGTCTCATATATCTTGGTTTGATAATTGTTTATGCTTCAGTATTTCATATTTGATTTATCTAACCTACTAATATATATATATGAATCACTCTATATCTAGAAGATTGTCTCTGAACAGGTGAAGGAGGATTGAACCTTGAAGACTTTGGAAGTAGAGTAGATTGGAAGAGGACTAGCAAGGATCGAACTTTGTTTAACAAGTAAGTTCTTCTAACCCTCCTATTTCCTATTCTGCACTTTAGAAGTCAATTGTCTGCAAGTGTTTGAGTATGTTGGTAACCCCCGACCTACGATTATTAGGTGCATAATCCCTTACAACAGGTATAGGCTGTAATAAACCAACTGGATGTTGATGAATGGTCTTAATGTAATGTCCCCCTCTAATTAAGCATCCAAAACACCCACTAACCTACTTAATTCCCATAGGTTCGAGCGGGTACTGCATGAGAGGGAATTGACTAAGGACATTTGATACTTAGAGAAGAATAGGACATTCATTTAGTGTTAAGTCACCAGTCAAGTAAAATAAGCCTTATTTCTTTAGGCTTAAAATTCAACGACAAATTCAAATTACATGCATGAAAATGCGAAGCATAAACCGTAAAAGTGACATGCGAACCCTAAAAGAGCATGAATTTCTATTTAAGAGGGTGATTGAACTAAAGAGACTATCTATGGTTATTGTTGATTGATTTTGGAGTTTTGAGCATCGCGCAGCATGCATCCGCGACAGTTGGGGTTGAACATGGTGTCTTCAGCTAATGAGGGTTTGACAATGAGATATCTGTCCTAGTCTCCTATTGGGATAGATCATCCAGATTTATCCACAACATTCATCATATACTTCAGTATCCAAAGATCCAGCACACTTCGAAGGATTACTGTCAGAGCCACGTTTGCCACTGTAAGTACCAGGGAAATCACAGAAGGATTCATTGGGACCACAAAACCCAGTCTTTCCTCCACATGTTAGCTTACTCTTTCTCAGTAGGCCTATCCTACAGCATCCTGGGACTATCAGCCATCAGTTTTCTCATCTGGAGCAACTATCAGCAAACAGAGATCTTGGGGGGCATGCACAGCAGAACCACAGATCAATTCGCTAGGGCTCTTATAGGTATCCAAACCTCCACATGTGATAGCCTATCTGACAATCCCACAAAGTTTCAACTGGATCCGACCTCTCCTCCTACAAAAACGTCACCTTCATTCTGGAGGATGCTTATGGTACATCGAGGTAGTAACACCGGAGGAAAGAAGCACTACTAGCCCACCTATCCAGATCTTTATTCAGGCAGCTATCTTTGGAGTCATTATCAGCCAAAATATCAGTGGTAAGTGTTAATTTCTCTCTACAAACCCTAACCCTAATTTAGCTACATTTTAGGGCATTTTTGCATGGAATGTTTTCATGCACAGTTATCTCGCATTTTTGTATAAGATTGGGTGTGTGAGTCAGCACTACAATAGAACATTGGAGAATATCAGTATTTGGGATATCACAGTGGTATCATAGCATGTTCCTTGTTAATTGTGGGCTTGAACATGAGAAGTAGATTAATACAAAATATGACACTTTTGTAACCTATAGGAGAAGGAAGAGTAGGTACACAGAGGAATTTGCGGATATCCAACTAGAAGATACCAACTCAGACATGGACCCAACAGGTATACACTCTGACAGGGGAAAAGGAACGGGAGAAGACGAGGACAGGATGGAGTTTCACAACCTAGTAAACGCATTGCAGGACCTAGCCAAAGGGAAAAAGGACGTACTGAATGCAATAAACAGATTGTCGGTGAAACCAGAACCAGGTAATAGCAACATACCTCTCTTACCGATAGATAGAGGGTCTACAAGCAGTAGTTGGAAGCATGCATACACCAATATGCAGAACACACCCCACATATATAACAGACCTTCCAGTAGGCCTACTATGCCTCACTTCCTGGAAGATGTAGTAGTAGGACCAGTCATGCCGATAGAACCTAGTGAACCCTTTGGAGCATATTTACAGGAATACAGGGACTTAGGGGATGAGTTTCATGCAGCCATGTCTTTCTCGGATTTTTTCAACATGAAGAGTAGGAACAGGCCCAGGAATTTAAACAAGGGGTTTAATCATAATTACAAGTTGCAGAAAACCTTGGGTAGGTTGACCATCCCAAACTTTGATGGGGCTCGCGGAGGTTTAGTGAGGATATGGGTTCAAAATTTTTATACTTATTTCCAACTCAACCCCATGGCATAGACAAATACCATTAAATTGGTTACACTGCACTTAGACGGAGAGGCTCGTGAATGGTGGTACCACGGATTAGTGACATTGGGTCATAATACCATTAGTTCCTATAGTGAGTTCACACAGAA
This sequence comes from Pseudotsuga menziesii, assembly GCA_001517045.1. Lineage (NCBI taxonomy): Eukaryota > Viridiplantae > Streptophyta > Pinopsida > Pinales > Pinaceae > Pseudotsuga > Pseudotsuga menziesii. The sequence goes on from LPNX011072029.1 coordinate 120,335, forward strand.
GTTCATGAAGTGGTTTGGCAAGAAAGACTCAAAGATACACTTCAGAGAGTTGGTTCAACTCAAGAAGACAGGTAGCGTTGAGGCCTTCATCTCATAGTTTCAGAGGGTAGTTGTTATGGTTACCAATGTGTCAGAGAACATGATGACTATGTTGTTCATAGAGGCCTTGACAGAACCACTACGGGGATGGGTGAAAGCCTACAAAACCCCCACTTTATAGGATGCGATTAACAGAGACAAAGATCTCCAGGATTCAGCCCCGGAGAACCGGTTTCCTCTCAAGACCAACTTTCTAGTTAGAGACAAGGATAGGAAACCTTTTCAGCTAGACATACTAAAGAAAACTTAGTTAGATGATGAGACAAGGAAATAATTAAGACGAAAGAAGTTTTGTTTTACTTGTCAGGAGCCGTGGGTTCCATAACACAGGTGCTCAAGAAAGGCCAAATCCCACTACATAGAGGTATATTCAGACAGTGATGGGGAGGACTACGAGCAGGAAACAACAGAGGAATTGTGAGAAACAGAAGAGGAGTCACTCCAAAGGGATACACCAGAGGGAGTTATTGCTACATTATCTGGGGTACCTACGTTTCACACTCTCAGGGTCAGAGGAGTAGTATAGGGCCACAGGGTAGGAGTATTGATTGATGGGGGAGCAGCCCACAATTTCATTGATGCAACATGGGTGGCTAAGAGGGGTATTCTGACAGAGAAGTTTGAGGGATTTACTGAAGCAGTAGCTGGAAACTCTAGCATGGAGTGCAACAATTCGATTGCAAAATTGAATGTCACACTTGGAAACTACCAGATGATAGATTCATTTTATGTAGTGAATGTGGCCGATACACATGTAGTATTAGGTGTCCAATGGGTTTATTCAATAGGGAAATATACTACAGACTATCGGGCAATGGAAATGGAATTCCAAGGACCAGATGGGAAACATGTAGTTTTGAGGGGAATGAACACTCATCCCCCAAAACCATTCTCTTCATAGAGAATGGAGGTCGTGCTAAGACAGGATGACATAGAATGGTTAGCAAAATGTTTAGTCACCTTTAGGAAACCTCCAGAGAACAACACCCAACACCCAGCAGATATTCAGGCCTTATTGTGAAGCATGAGAAGGTATTTCAGGATCTTCCAGCATGTAGACCACCAAATAGGGGATTTGAGCACATCATTGAGCTAGAGGAGGCGACGCAGGAAGTCATCACAACTCCTTACATGCATCCCAAAAGATATAAGGATGAGATCGAGAAGATGATCAAGGAATTACTAGAACTAGGATATATCCGACCCAGTTCTAGTCCCTTTGCATCATCAGTTGTCTTAGTTAAGAAGAAGGATGGCACATTGCAAATGTGCATTGATTACAGAGAACTTAACAAAAAGACCATAAAAAACAACTATCCCATTCCAAGAATCGATGAACTAATGGATGAGCTACAGGGTGCCAAATACTTTTCAAAGATTGATCTTCGCTAGGGGTACCACCAGATCTGAGTAAGGTTTCAATACATTTCCGAAATAGCTTTTCTCTACCACTATGGTCACTACAAGTTCTTGTTCATGCCTTTTGGACTCACCAATGCTCCGGCCACCTTCCAGCCATGCATGAACCATACTTTCAAAGCTCAGTTACGTAAGTATTTGCTAGTATTCTTTAATGATATTTTGATTTACAGCAAAACATGGGAGGAGCATCTGAAACATTTAGATGAATTATTGCACATTTTAGAAGAGCACTCGATGTACACAAAGATGTCTAAGTGTGAATTTGGCATGAAGGAGATGTTGTATCTAGGACACATCATCAGTGCAGAAGGGGTACAAGTTCATATGGAGAAAATTTGGGCTATCAGAGATTGGCCCACGCCAAAGACAGTTACTGAACTAAAAGGCTTCTTAGGCCTTTACACATATTATCAGAGGTATGTTAAGGGGTTCTCCCAATTTGTTTCACCCCTCACCGATCTCACAAAGAAGGGGGCATTCACATGGACAGATTTGACATAGAAAACCTTTAAGGAAATGAAAGTCATCATGATTTCTTGCCCAGTTTTGGCACTACCAGACTTCTCACAGCCGTTTGTAGTGGAATGTGATGCGTTAAGAGAAGAACTAAGGGCAGTACTAATGCAAAACCATCACCCGATTGCATTTGAGAGCAGGAAACTGAAAAGTATGAGCGCCACTACTCCATATATGACAAGGAGATGCTATCCATCTTACATGCTCTCACTAAATTCTGACAGTTCTTGGTGGCCAACAAATTCAAATCAAGACAAATCATAACAACGTCAAGTACTTCTTGGATCAAAAGGAGTTGAATGAGTGCCAACAAAAATGGGTTAGCAAGGTGCAGTCTTATGATTTAGATATCTACAGAGTATGCGAACGGTAAGAACAATGTTGTAGCTGATGCATTATCCAGACGATCCGTTTCATTGTCTCTCATGAGTATATCCATAAATTGGAGGTCTCTTCTCTTAGTAGAGTAATCCAAAAACAAATTTTCTTGCGAGTTAATGGATAGATAGATTCAGGATGACAGGTACAGAATTATGGATGAAATCATCTATTACAAGGGAAGGATATAGCTTGTCCCAGAGTCAGCCTTAAAAAGGAATATCATATAGGAATCACATGACTCACCATTATCAGGACATCAGGGTTTCTTGAAGACCTACAGGAAGATCCAAGAGAGGTTATCATAGAAGGGCCTCAAAGGGGAAGTTATGCAGCACGTTCAGGAATGCAACATCTTCCAGTAGAACAAGATCGAACACATTTATCCGGCAGGGTTACCTCAGCCACTACCGATTTCAAAAAAAAAGTGGGAAAGTATTTCCATGGACTTCATTACAACATTTCCCAAGGTATAGGGACGAGACTTCTTATATGTCGTGGTAGATCGGTTGACAAAATTTGCTCATTTCTTTGTTATCTCATCCGATTATTCAGCAGCACAGGTAGTCGAGTTATTTTTTAGGGGGGTCTTCAGACTACATGGGTTACCCAAGACCATTGTTAGTGATCGAGACAGTAAATTCACCAGTGCCTTCTGGAAGGATCTATTCAGGTTAGTAGGCACAGAACTTGCGACAAGCACGAGTTATCATCCGCAAAGCGATAGGAAGACAGAGATTGTCAACAAGTGGGTTGAAGGGTATCCACGCAATTATGTAGCAGGCCAACAAAGGACATGGATTAAGTGGCTACAACTAGGGTAATACTGCTACAATACCACCTACTATATGTCTATCCGGATGACACTTTTAAAGCATTGTATGGCTATGAGGAACTGAGCTTCGCAGATCTAGCTTTTGGAGACAATAGAGCACCCAAGGCCAAAGATTGGATATAGGACAGTCATGATATCTTTAAGGTCCTGAGGGATAACTTACAAGCAGCACATAAGCAGCAGAAACTATATGTAGTCAGACACAAGCTTGAGAGGAGCTTCGAGGTAGGATATTTGGTATACTTATAGCTACAACCATACATGCAATCTTCCCTCAAGAAGAAAGGAGTGAAAAAACTAAAACCTCGCTTCTACGGTCCTTACAAGGTAATTCAGAAGGTTGGAGGAGTGGCTTATGAGCTAGAACTTCCGGAGGAAAGAAATATTCACAATGTGTTTTATGTGTTAGTCTGAAGAAAACATTAAGAAAACACATTGCTCCATCCACTGAGTTACCTCCCTTAGATGATGTAGGGTTGCTGGTGCTGATTCCAGAGAGAATCCTACAAGTGTGAGAAAGGAAGCTACGAAACAGGATGATTCGAGAGTATCTGGTACAATGGAAGGAATTAGCTATGGAGGATGCCACATGGGAAGGAGAGCATTTATTGCAACATCCTAGTTTGCAGTTGCTTGGGGACAAGAAATTTTAAGCAGAGAGGACTGTAATGTCCCCCTCTAATTAAGCATCCAAAACAACCACTAACCTACTTAATTCCCATAGGTTTGAGCGGGAACTGCATGAGAGGGATTTGACTAAGGACATTTGATACTTAGAGAAGAACATGACATTCATTCAGTTTTAAGTCATCAGTCGGGTAAAAGAAGCCTTATTTCTTTGGGCTTAAAAGTCAATAGCAAATTAAAATTGCATGCATGCAAATGCGAAGCGTAAACCCTAAAAGTGACATGCAAACCCTAAAAGTGCATGAAGTTCTATTTAAGAGGGTGATTGAACTAAAGAGACTATCTATGATTATTGATTGATTTTGGAGTTTTGAGCAGCAGCACAGTGTGCAACCATAACAGTTGGGGTTAAAGACGGTGTCTTCAGCTAACGAGGGTTTGATAGTGAGATATCTGCTCTAGTCTCTGTTATATTTTTATCATTAAAGTTAGCATTATGGTCTTAGGATCTTTAACTGAGAGAATAACATGCACAATAATAAACATAAGAGACACGAGACACAAATAATTTTCCTTGGAGAAACCATAAAGGAGAAAACCCCGCAACTTCCCCAGAGATAGAATCAACACCAAAAGTAAAACCTGAAAACATAAAGATGATCTCCTGACAGCAGGAGTCTCTCTCTTGCCCCAGCAACTTCTCTCTCACTCATGCGCCCCAATGAGTGAGTGTGTGTGTGATAAATAAAGAGGCTCACTCTCTATTTATATTCTTTCGTTCACTTAATTTCCACTCCAACATGTCGGCCTCACTTAATAATTACTTACTAGAGCTGACATCTCTAGGAGAGTCTAATAACCCTAGTTCCCCACAACTTGTAGGTAATTTTCCCCTTCAACCAACAAGGAGGGTTATCCTTAACACAACAGTGGGGACTATTGCCCCTACTTACAATCACTCACCTAGGGTCGACTTCTCTAGGATAGTCTAATAACCCTAGGGCCCCGCAACTGAGGGGACTTTAACCCTTGAACAATAGGAGGGTTACCCACAATGACTTGACATGACTTGTTTACATTATAGAAACTCCCGATTCAAACATCAAGGCATGACATGACTCAATTACATTACAAACGCTTCTCGGAATAAACATCGGGGTACAATACATAAGATATACAAGTGAATACATTCCGAAGTTACAATTACATCAATAGTATCCTATAGGGATAGATCATCGAGGTTTATCCACAACATTCATCATACACTTCAGTATATGAAGATCCAACACACTCCGAAGGATTATTGTCAAACACACGTTTGCAACTAGAAGTGCTAGGGAAATCACAGAAGGATTCACTAGGACCACAAAACCTAGTCTTTCCTCCGCATGTTAGCTTTCTATTTTTTAGCAGGCCCATCCTATGGCATCCCGAGAATATCAACCATCAGTTTGCTCATCTGAAGCAGCTATCAGCAAATAGAGAGCTTGGGGGTTGTGCACAACAAAACCATAGATCAATTTTTTAGGGCTCTTAGAGGTAGCCAAACCTCTGCATGTGACAGTCTATCTCTCTAGCATCAGTAGATAGACAATCCCACAATTTTTTAGCCAGATTTGACCTCTCCTCCTACAAAAACGTCACCTTCAGTCTCGAGGGTGCTTACGGTACAGCGAGGCAGTAACACCGGAGGAAAGAAGCACTACTAGCCCACCTATCCGGATCTTTATGCATGCAGCTATCTTTGGAGTCATTATCATCCAAAATATCAGTGCTAAGTGTTAGTTTCTCTCTACAAACCCTAACTCTAATTCAACTACATTTTAGGGAATTTTTGCATGGTAAGTTTTCATGCACAGTTATCTCGCATTTTTTAATAAGATTGTGTGTGTGAGTCAGCACTACAATAGAATATTAGAGAATATCAGTATTTTGGATATTGTGACTTAACATGCTGACAAGTAAAATTACAAGCCACATATTCAGCTGCTTCTCTTTTCATATTTAGCCAGTAAAATCTTTTTTCATGGCTGTTAAAAATTTATGATACCAAGGGTGTCATGCATATGGATTATCATGCAATTCTATAAAGATAATCTGCTTTATACTTACTGATTAGGAACAAAAATTCTGTTTTTGAAACATAAAAATCCTTCAGCATCAACCCAATACAGATTCTCATCTGTCCCAAATTTTTTCGATTACATTTTTCCACCCAATTTCTGTACTCTTCTATCATCAACCGATGGCTCCTTTAACAGAATTTTGAATTCCGATTCATAATTACTAATAAACATTGCATGTAATTGATGTTGTTTTCTACTTAAAGCATCCGCTGCAATGTTTTCCTTTCCTATTATATGTTTAATGTCAAAACCATATTCACTGAAGAATGCAAGCCATCTAGCTTGGCGGGAATTCAATTTTTTTTGATCAAATAAATATTTCAACCCAATATCATATGTCAATAACAGGAATTTCTTTCCTATTAGGTAATGCCGCCAAATTTTGAGAGCATGAATAATAGCTGCCAATTCCAAATCATGTACCACATAGTTTTGCTCATGTTCTTTTAGTTTTCTGGACTCATATAAAATTACATGAACTTCTTGAGTTAAAACTCCTCCTAACCCTTCTTTACTCACATCAGTACACACTATGAAGTCCTTATTTGGTTCAGCTACTGATAGTAAAGGTGCTATGATTAACAACTGTTTTAATTTATCAAAACTATTATGACAGTGTTGATTCCAATTAAATCTAACACCCTTCTTTTGCAAGAAGGTTATGGGATAAGCTATTTTAGAGATTTTTTTTCTATAAATCTTCGATAATAGATTGTTAATCCCATAAAATATCTAATGTCATGCATAGCTTTTGGTGCATGCCACTCCAATATAGCTTTAATTTTAGCTGGATCAACTGCTACTCCTTTTTCTGAAATGACATGGCCCAAGTACTGTACCTTTTTTATATAAAAATCACATTTACTTAATTTGACATATAGTTGGTGTTCCCTTATACTTTCCAAAACCTTTCTTAAGTTCTCTTCATGCTCTACTTCATTCTTAGAATATATTAGAATGTCATAAATGAATACCAGTACGAACTTATGCAAAAATTTACTCAACACATTATTCATCATGTTCATAAATGTTGTTGGAGCATTTGTTAAGCCAAATGTCATTACCACAAATTCATAGTGTCCATATCTAGTCCGAAATGCAGTTTTATGAATTTCTTCTTCCTTAACCTGAACCTGATGATATCACGATTGAAGATTAGTTTTTGAAAATATTTTTGCTCCACCGATATGATCAAACAGGTCATCTATTCTAGGTAATGGGTACTTATTTTTAATCGTCATCTTATTCATTTGTTGGTAATCTATGCACATTCTGAAATTTCCATCCTTCTTTTTAACAAACAACAATGGTGCCCCTTAAGGTGAGACACTAAATGGAAACGAAAACAAAGTCATGGAGTGCAGCTTGAATTTTTCCATCGCCTCGGGAAGAAGAAAATTGCAGGTAAGAAGGAGCTGTGTTGGAGAGTTGAAACTCTCGACGTTTCGATCCCTACTCTAGGATCATCATCAGGAGACTGATGAAGCCTAAGGTGAAGACAACATGAGAGATAGAAGGTTCTTCTGGGTTTTCTTCACACCTCCCAACAAGAGGATAGGAAGAAAACCAATGTCATCAATCTCTCTCACGTAACTCTAAATAGAAACGAAACCAAAGTCCTGTAGTACAACTTGAATTTTTCCATCACCCCGGGAAGAATACCTGTGAAAGAACTAATGTGAAGCATCGAAAATGCTGTCACATAATCACTCGAGGACAGCGTAGAAGAAGCCAGGAAAGAATGCGCAGTGATTCTGCGACAAGCAAAACCTCCGAGACCTAACATATCTAGAGAGGAAAAACAACGTTGCTTAACCTTAAACACAACCAGCAAATAAAAACTATCAAAATCGATAAGGGTAGTGCCACTCTAGTGCTGGACACATGGGATTATAACAACAAAATGCTCGAACAACTCGTGTGCGGGAGTTATCGAAAACTGGATAAAGACCCAGGTAAGAAAATCCACAAAACAGTTCACAATGTTATTCTTAACTCTAACCTAGACGAAGAATTAAAAAGAAACTACTTCCCAAGGAAGGCAATGCCCCTCGGATCTACGAGATTCCTAAAATACATAAGAATGGCATTCCCCTTCTCTTGATTGTGAACACAATTGGCTCTCCCACCTATAAACTCATCAAACACCTTGTTATTTTGCTCAAACCATTGGTAGGAAAAACTAACTCCTTTGTTAAATATTCCACTAGCTGGGTCCAAGAGATTTGCAAAGAAACACTAGATGCAAATGACATCCTCGCTAACTTCGATGTAGTCTCCCTTTATACAAAAACTCATGTCGATGAATCCATTGCAACCATTAGTTACTTGAAAAATTATGATACTGCCAAACTTGTGGAGGTTTGTTTAAAATCCACTATCTTTACATTCCAACAAGAATTATACAAACAGGTAGAGGGAGTGGCCATGGGCTCACCTCTTTCCCCAATAGTAGCCAATATTTACATGGAAAGGTTTGAGAAATGCGCCATCGACCTATTTCCCCTCAAACCTAAAAGATGGAAATGCTACGTAGATGACACAGATGTGGTATGGCCACATGGGAAAAACACCCTAAGCCAATTTCTTGAACACCTTAACAGCCAAAACAATAACATTAAGTTCACCATGGAGATCAAAGAAAACAATAAACTACCTTTTCTTGACGTCCTAATCTCAAGAAAGTAAGATGGGTCGATCTCAAACCAAGTATATAGGAAAAATACCCACACCGATAGGTATCTACATGCTGACTCCCATCATTTCCCACCTCTAAAAGTTGGAGTAATCAATACCCTGGTAACTAGAGCTTTGAGAATCTAAGATAAAGAACACATCAAAGAAGAGATTGACCATTTAGCAAAATTTTTTGAGGATAATGTTGAAATATTGTAACTTTGAAGAATATTCTATATGTATTTCTTTGTGGTCCTTGATGGTCCTACCGGGAGAATCACTTGTATTACTTTGTACCCCGATGCTCCTAATCAGAAGAACTAATAAGAGTCATGAGGCAGTCCCCTCTAATTGTAAAGGTGGGTCATTAGCACCCCAGTGTGGTTACTTGAGCCTACATGTGTAACTCGAGCCTACATGACAGATGAGTTAACTTAAGTGAACGGATGAATATAAATAGAGGTGTAGTGCTCCTCATTTGGAACACACACTCTCACTTGTGTAGCGCATTAGTGGAGATGAGAAGTAGCTGGAGAAGGAGGAGGATTAGGCTTTGATCTCCTTGCTGGTTTTATCTTTTTGGGGCATCTATATTGAGGAAGCTTTTGCTGGGTTTTTCCCTTTAGGGTTTTCCCAGGATAAATGTTTGTGTTCCTTTTGTATGGTTGTGCTTGTCTATCTTTCAGTGATCCTGTTTATATGCTTTTGTTATGAAAAATGAAATGAAATACTGATGTCTTAGCTAAGCATATGAAAATTTAACAGATAATGGATACAGTAGTAGACAATTTAGGAAGATAGTAGCCTCTGCCAATAAACCTAGGAAGAGTAGGACCAAGGATAAGGATGAGAACATTAATGTAAACAAAATATTCCTCCCATACATAAAAGGCACCACATATAGATTAGCCAAAACCATAAAAGACACAAAATCTAGGTTTTCTTCACACCTCCCAACACCATTAGAAACATGGTAGTCTCCCTTAAAGATCCAATTGAACCCAAAGCATACAAAGGAGTCTACTCCATTACCTGCTCTTGTGATATGTTGTACATAGGAGAAACTGGGTGTTCCATGGAGACAAGATTTAAGGAACACAGCGCCAACCTTAGACACAATAGACACAAGAAGTCAGCCCTTGTAGAACATGCGCACATAACTAGTCATCACATTCGCCTAGAAAATGAAAAGGTCATTGCTTGGGAGGACAACCTAATCAAAAGGAAAATCATAGAGAAAATTGAAATTGACCTTAATGAGGACTGCCTCAACAAGGATGATGGCGCCAAGATTAATGATTCTTGGAAACCACTTCTTCACTCCCTGCTAATCAAAGAAAGCTCAAGAATAAACAACTATAAAAAAATATTTTAATCATTAGTCACAACCTTGACATCTATTATAACTTCATGTCTAGTTAGGTAAAACTCCATCAATAACCCCTTAAAACCTAGAAACTCCCTTTTAAGTAAAAATGATCCCTTATTAAAGATTATTTAAAAAAAAAACCTCAAAGTGGCTCTACTAACATATTTGGGCTACATACCTAATACTTTAACATAAATACATACTAAGGTAAAAAAACCTTAATTAAGCTACATTAAAAACATTATTAAACATTAATGCTAAAAGCAAACAATACACCTTTTATAACATATGAAAAAAGGAAAAGGAAAAAAACCCCAAGTAAAACTATTCCGCTTAAAAAACCTAAGCCACCCTAATACAAGCAATGTTAAACAATTATAATAAAATTAAATTAAAATTAAATCAAATTAAAATTAATTAAATAATTTTAGTTTTAATTTTAATTAAGATTTTTAAATTAAAACCTATTCCTCTCATTAAAACCTAGAACCAACTTCTTCTCAAATCTAGTATTAATCACAAGTTAATGACACATACATATTTGACGGGCTTCTTACTTACCTCACCTTAGGCTTCATTGGTCTCCTCATGATGATCCTAGAGTAGGGATCGAAACGTCGAGAGTTTCAACTTTCCAATGCAGCTCCTTCTTACCTGAAATTTTTTACTGCGTAATGACTACATTCAAACAAATTATTAATTTCAGGTGCATTACACCAAGTCTTACCTTATGTAGAGGAATTAACACCAGAGGCCCGGGCAATGGTAGTAGAAGAAACAGTGTTGCAGAAGGAGTCCAAACTACTAGGAGGGGACAATATGAACTCTTGCAGGTGGGGTTGAAAGGGCAACTTCCAGACTAGGATAAATGGTACTCCAAGGAGAGGGTAGAGGAAAACATTCATCAACTCATTCAGTAAAATATTTTGGGGACCAAAATCTTCCCAAAATGGAGAGGTGTGATCCAAAATGGATCAAAAAATAATTTGTCACCTATTTGGAGCTTTCAAGGTTAGAATCTTGGGTCAATTGGCTTGTAGGGGCCATTTTATGGGCATGTCTCATTTTGTAGATTTGGGTTCTATAACCTTCTAATGCCTATTTGAGGGTCTAACTAACATTTTTGGGGTTAGAATAATCAATTGACCTTCTCACGGTTCTACACTACGAGACATTTCCAACGTCCTAAAAATTGCCTCAAACAAAGTCTATATGAAGAAGTTATGTCTCTCACAGGTTGACCTATCTAGTTGACCACCATGGTACCAAGTGGATTATACATAATCTCTAATTTCTCACATAGGTGGAACTATTCATGTGTGGACTTTTGAGAACATTCTAGAAAATCCAAACCCTAACCCTAATCAATATTTGGGGCATGCAAAACCCCTAAAATTAACCCTAGATGGCTATCGGGTTAAGTTAAATATTGAGTCATTGGAAGAAGAAGGCATTCCAGTTTGTTGATGTGGTTGTAGTGTTTCATAGTGAGAAACAACATAAGAGTGGATGTTAGAACAGAACACGAGAGATATGAGATCTTGTAGCATTCATTATGTCCATAGAGTCCTAGGTAACTCCATAGAGAGTACCATTTCCTTTGTATTTTCATTTTGGTACGAAGTACAAGGCATAGTCTGCATTTGTGGTTGGGTTTTCCTAGGGTATATCTTGTGTTATTGTGTGGATTGGGTACTTCTTTTCTCTAGAATTATTCTTGTTTAGTTCCAGTTATTTAGCATTCAATAAAAATAAACTATTACTAAGTTGTAAGATCCATTATGACGAACAATCCCAATGCACAAATTTTTTTAAGGATCTATAATTTTCATAAAGTGTAGAAACCTTGGTGAATATTACTAATTCTTAAATTTCCAACCATATTATGGTGGGGGATATTTTTCTTAAAATATTCAATTTTTCTTAAAATATTCAATTTTTTAGGATTTTATATAGTTTTTGGATAATTTTGGTAATTTTTAGAGTTAAAAAATTTATCCCTTGGAATTTGGGAAAATCAACTGAGAAAAAAATGGAAATTGATGAATTTTTTTGGGAAAAGGTAAAAAAATTAGCTCATGGGATAAAATTCACCCCTAATTTTTTTTTTCTAGTGGAATATCCACATCAATTTATGCATCATGGTATAACACCCAACTTGTTTTTATGATTTTGTAAAGCATCTGGTTTTTCAAAGATGTTGTAGGTGGGAGTCGGTTGTATTTGTTTTTACACTATGAGTTAGATGTTTATGATGGTGACTATTTTTTTGATAGATAGATTTCCAATATGGATGTTTATGTTATTTTGATGAGTAGACATGTATTTTTTATTTTTTATTTTAGTTAGTTCTAAATCAAGTTAAAATTAGTGCAATATGCTCCTTTGGTTGCATTTTGACATATGTTTTTATCAAGAGTCGTGTCAGTAAGTGATCATGTCTTTGTTAACCCCTAGTTGTGGTTGCACTGCTGGAGGGTTAATATCCAATGATATTCCATTAGGCTAGTTATGTGGTACATTGATCCATAAATACACATTAACCCAAGTTTCCTCCAGAACTAGTAAAGTTTGAGATTGTTAATTTTAGTTGTTTTCCTTCTTCTAAGAGTTCAAGATCCAGGGGCCACATGATGGTGATATTCATACATTTATGTTTCTTGCAAAAAACAAATCCCATTGAGACTCTTTTTTGTTTTTTGCTTTGTTATAAGAAATAAAATGAAGCTCTTTCCCTTGAAGATTAATCTTTCCTAGTTTTCTTTTCTTTTAGACTTCTTTTTATAATTATCATGATGGCCTTTCAACCTCTCAATGGTGAAAGAGTGATGAGTCAAGAGTATTGTTGAGGAGGTAGATGGATATCCAATGTGACACATAGTAGCTTGTTGTGCCATTTCCATTTGCATGAGATTATAAAATTACCTTGTTCCAAAACCCTAATTAAATTTTTAATATTAGTGGTCATTCTAACCAAGCTTGACTTTCTAAACTTTGATTCCATACACTAAATTTAACCACTCCTTGTATGCAAAGAAAAGTAAAAGGTATAAATATATGTTGTTAAAAGGAAAGAAAAAAAAATATCCTTAAAAAAATAGAAAAGTCAAATAACAACTAAAAATCCATTCAAAAAAATAGATCATGCTTAGTGTGCACGTTGAGCTTTTGTATTAATGAGTTTTATTTTCTCTTTCTCAAGCAACTTGGACAAATTGAGGTTCTATATATACGTATTCGAGAATGAAAGGAATGATTGAATACTATTTTCTCTAAACATTTTTGTAGTTGCGGATAACTCTGCACTCTTCCATCTCTAGGGCCTCGGACCACTATAGCCATTGCAAGTAAGACGATCCATAGTAGCATATCATCTATGACTCACTATGATGCAATCAATCGGTTAAGTAATCATTTATTTTGTATGATCATACTTTGTTCTAGGTCTTTGAAACTATTGGTGATCACTAATTAAGTTCGTTACACTATGGTGCATTTACTTTGAGTTTTCTTCATTTATAGTGTACATTCACTCATTTTTGTTAATTCCATTGTTGCAATTATATTTAGGATTTGATTCTAATCACTTCAAATTATTATTTAAAATTTATCCTTACTTTTCATTATTTAAAGTAATAATCTAAATGGAGAGGGATCTAGCCATGGTAGAGGTAGATTGTTTATAAGTAAAGTAATAATCTAAATGGAGAGGGATCTAGCCATGGTAGAGGTAGATTGTTTATTACTTATAATTATTAGGCAGGTCTACCAATGCAAATTTGTGATTATATGTTTATGTTAGAAATTAGGTGTTTAAAGTTTACACCACCAAAAACGCTTAGGGGTCTTATAAACTATAATGAAACGTGACATAAAGGTGAGAGAGGGATGCACTGGCTGCAGCATAAAATAATAATATATTTTTCATATCATGTGTCCACATTCATGTATTTGTAACCTTAAATTTTTAATGGTATCAGAGAATGACCCGTAAGCTCTTTGGCATCAATTGGAGAGACGTAAGTTTTCAATTTGCACCTAGCTGGACTGGTGAGAGAGAAACTAACCAAATGGCAGCAATCCAAAGCCCAACATAATAACTATCCATTCTAGGGGCAGGAACGTAGTTCGAACTAGTATGATAGAAGAGGTGGAGACAATGAATTATAACAATTCCATAAAACTAAACCATATGATGTTTGTTTTAAAGATGCAAGGGAAGGACTTCTAAATTTGGAAATCTTATTACATGGTAACTAGTCTCACATTTTCACTTCAAGTTTTGTTGACATATTTTTCCATGTGTTATGGGCCTCATTGGGAAAACATGCAGAAATCCATACAAAGAGAGAAGGATAGGCATTAATAATACCATTCTCATTAAAATCTAATGTATATTTATACAATGAGAATGCCTCTTGGGTCAACTTCCCTGTTGGACTCCTGAATGAATCTTCTTGTTCACTTATGAAAACTAGTATTCTCCTCACATAAATATGGAAATTACATAATGATATTTCCTAAACCAATTATTATGTTCCCAATAATTCCCCCCTTAATATGAAAAGGTGTATGTGAGTACAATAAAAGAGAGTTGAATAACTGGAAGTGGACAACTACTGTTGGTGAACATTTCCAACATGACAATCCGAATTGCCAAGCAAGTTAGAAGAAGCTAAAATATTTTGTTGAATTCATGTGCTTTCTAAAGAGGTGGTTTTGGTTGACCACCAACCAAAGGCGATAGAAGAAGCTAATGTCTTCTACTACATTCGTGGTTTAAGGCTAACTACAAACTCTCGAACTTGGAATGAAGGCTTAGAGGTTCTTTCTGGAATAATGGTTTTGGGATGACCACAAACCAAGAGAGTTGAAACATGAAGTCAACAACTACCACTGTTGAGCATTTATAGCTAAACAATACTTTTCCAAGTAATTTAGATAGAAGCTAATGGTGTCTTATGCTAATAGAATATGCTCTCAAAAATCAATGGTTTTAAGCTAACCACCAACCAAGTGGAGCTCAATCAAACATGGCTTTGAAGTTGTCTAGGCTCGTTCGTACTCACTCACTTGTTTCCGAATGTCTTCATTCCACCTATTAGGAACAATGTGAGGAGTTGAGAGTCTCATGGTGTCAAAACTATATACATAACACATGAGTACTCTAGATCAAGGTTCTAATCTGTCTTCATGCTACATATCTAAATTTGGCCTCCCAAGTTGGTTGTGGCTCAAGCCTCATTTGGTTTTGCTTACTTGAAGAAGGCCATGACTGCTTGTTCTTATAAATTATGACAAGGCTTCACACTTGTGAATCTTGACATCATGTTCCCCCAGTCAAGTACAAGATAAGAAACTGTACAATATTCTTTTGCAAGTTCTTCAGCTTCACACACCTATTTGAAGAATGGTTACACTTCCCACAATGCTGAAAATGATCAAGATATAAACATTGATCTTTCATTTGTCCAACTCAATCACAATGTTGGACTCTAGAACTTTGAACAATGTGTAAATCTTTTGACATTATTTCACTGTGTGTTGGTAGCTGATAGGAATTATCTCCAACTTCAAATAAAAGATTGTTCGGAACAAACACTAATTTAGAATGTTGATTCCTATATTGTACATTGTCATCATTAGCTTTTAGATCCTACAAATGATTGAAGATAGTTTGGAGAGCTTCTTTTCTGATTGTGATTGAGTCGTCTACAACTGTAGGTATTAGTGTTCAACAACTCTAATTTTTATTCAGTTTGAGACTTTGTGGGGTCTATGTGAGCCCTCCTTGTGCAAGAAGGACAAAGTACAAATGACTCAATCAACATGTTGGCTTCTTGCAACTCCGTCCTTTACAAATAAGACTTAGCAAACTCAAACTAAAAAATGAAGGGCATCAATCTCACCCAAGAATGCACCCAAGTAGAATGCAATTAAACTTTTCCTTCTCTTTGATATTGTACAAAAACACATGTAAGTACCAAAGAATAGGCTAAAACTTACAAATAAACAACCGTTTGCAAGTTGCACTTCTAAATGTTTAATTGATGATTCTACTATACCTAAGTTGTTGAATAATAATGATCTGCTTTTGCAAACTTCTTTGGATTAGCTGACATAGCAACAACTGCACCCTTACTTGAATGATAACGAATTTCAAATCTTCTCCACCTGCAACTTTTCTTTACAATGCCTACAATTTAACAGTTTGGAAAAAAATGGTGCACGTCTGTGTCTCTCTACCACCTTTTTAGTCCAGTTCAGTAATATTTCTGCATAGTACAATATTATTCTTAGTTTATACACCCAAATACAAGTAGAGGAGGCAAAGCATTCTTCTTTTCATTGTCACGCCATGCATACTTAGTCTTTATATTATTTCTGCATAGTACAATATTATTCTTTGTTGAGACACCCAAATACAAGTAGAGGAGGCAAAGCATTCTTCTTTTCAATGTCACGCCATGCATACTGTATTGAACAAGATGTAAAATTTTAAAGAGACCACAATCCTCGATATTATGACATGCAAGCACTCTTCCTGAGCGCATGTGGGTATATCGCAGCATAAAATATAACAATACATCCACATAGATTAAGGTTTAACCTATAGCTCCTCCATGCTCAGATGTATTGTCCACGCGCAGGTGTTTTCAACTACAGATTTCATTCACAAGGTTGAAAGTGCTCGAATAGCAAGTGCACTTTGTTGATTTACATGCAAGTTATTTAGCTAAACCACTAACTTAGTTTATTATTTCTTTGCAAAAGTGACAACAATGATCACTCTATTCCATCCAAATCCACAATGTTGTCTCGAAAGACATTAAAAAGATTGCTTCAAGTCTCCTCAAGTTTGTCTCGAAAGACATTAAAAAGATTGCTTCAAGTCTCCTCAAGTTTGATAGCCTCCTTTAGCTCTGCAACTACCTCTGTGACATTAGGCCTATAAAATGATTCAGCTTTAACACATCTAATGGCTACTTTGGCAACACGAGTGATGGATTTTATGTTGTAGTTTCCATCCAATCTTTTGTCAATGATTTCTTCAATTTTCCCAGGAATTGCATCCATCTCCACCAAAGGTGTAGCCTATAAATATGCATAACAATATTATCATTAGTTTTTATGCACTATTTAAATATTATTATTTTAAAGATAACATGAAATTTCTTACCCATCTAATGATGTTTTGTTTGTCTGCGGATAGCTTTGCGTCTATAGGTTGTCTTCCGCATATAAGTTCCAGCAAAACCACTCCAAAACTATACACATCACTCTTTTCGGTCAACTTTTCACTACTAAAATACCTGTTAAAAACAGAAATATTAATTAAAAATATTTCTTTCAGTGTCCATGATATTGTAAAGAATGTGTGCATGATTTACTCTAATAATATTGTAAGGAAAATGCAACTCATATGCATGATATATACTCTGGATCAAGGTATCCTGCTGTTCCTTTCACCATAGTGGTAACATGTGAAGCTTCCCCATTAATCCATATCTTTGAAATACCAAAGTCACCCAGTTTTCCTTTCAAATTGCTGTCAAGAAGGATGTTCGCTGTTTTCACATCCCTATGAATAATCTTCGGGGTGCAAACTACGTGCATGTATTCCAATCCTTCAAATATAGAAATGGCAGAGATATTGCTCTGCATTAATTGCCTTTAAAGTAAAAAGTAGAAATCTACATAGGGTATTTTTTTTTACTATTTAAAAAAATAGGATATGTACAAAGAAAATCAAAGAACCATCATTTGATATTAAAATATGTAAAAAAAAATCAAAATACCTTGTGCTGCATTTAAAGCTATTTTAACCCTTGTTTTCCAATTTAGTTCAGATACTCTACCTGAAAAAGGAAATAAGAAGAATATGAGGATTTGTCACCTTGCCTATTTTATCAGCCTCTTAAGTAAACATATAAGATATATATATTTACCATTAAGAGGGTCCTTTAAAGAACCTCCATACATGTGTTCGTAGATAATCATAAGTTCTTTGGATTCATTGCAATAAGTAAACATATAAGATATATATATTTACCATAAAGGCAGTCCTTTAAGGAACCTCCAGACATGTGTTCGTAGATAATCATAAGTTCTTTGGTTTCATTGCAATAGCCAAGTAAAGACACCAAGTTCTCATGTTGGACTCTGGAAAGAACATCAATCTGTTTAACAAATGAACCCAGAGTGATGAATTTTAGTATACATGAAATGTGATAATAATTTATCAATCTGTTTATCAAATGAACCCAGAGTGATGAATTTTACTATACATGGTTATTTGAAGCTAAAAATTGAAATGTGACAATAATTTCGCAATTACCTCGTTTAGGAACTGCTGAACTGATTGTGTGGAGAACAAGGAAAGAACTTTAACGGCTATATCCTTTCCTTCAGGCAATTTACCAAAGAACACAGATCCAAAGCCCCCTTTTCCAATATTCTCACTAAATTTTTGTGTGGCAGCCATCATTTGATCTAGAGTGAAGGCATAGGCCGTCGCTGAATTTGGCACCATAAACGTTGAGTCGATACATTCGTTAATGGTGTTGAAATCCACAACATTTTCTTCCCCATTGCTTTGAGTTACGGTACACTCTTTGCTCTTGCGATACAGAACAATACTCGCTATCAACGATAGGCCAATTATTAGAACTCCGCTCACTGTTATTCCAAGGATGAGGCGTTCCTTCAATTTCTTATTTGGATTCGGTGGGACATTTAACTTTAGTAAGGGATTTCCAGAGTATCTGGGACACGCCAAAGAATAATTAGATTTTCGGTGAGATTAATTAGAATTTCAGCTCGATTAATAATAATGGTTTGTGGCATTGCAGACATAGAAAGTATAAGATATATAAAGTAGGTATGTGATTACTTTAATTTCAATGAAGGCTTCTGCAGAAGCTGCAGAGGAATTTCACCACTGAAATTGTTGTTCTCTATAAACCTGTGACAATCGCATAAAAATTAAAAAACATTGTAATGTATAATCTCTCATAACAAAAGCGAGGGAACTGTGGACTTACAACTCCTTGAGGTTCTTAAGTTCTGATAGCCAGTCTGGAATACTGCCGTTTAGGGTGTTGTTTTGCAGATGCCTGCATTACAAAGCAAATGGTTGATGACTAATGTTATGTGTAACATGCATGGGTTGAAAGCTTAGAAGAGCGACAATGTCAAATTTTCATGTGGACAAGAAACTTACAGTCTCTCCAACCTTGCTAAATTTGAGAAATCCGGCAAAGGTCCGCTGAAATTATTATTGTCGAGTACCCTGGTAATTTCCATACCAATGGGTCAATGACAATGCCACTTTTTAAAATATTTATAACTTATTATATATTAATAAATAGAAACAAACAAAATAAGCAAGTCGGACTGTAAAAACACGATATAAAACGACCTCTCTAAACGGGGACTTTTTGAGCTTGGTTTTTACCAGTTTTTTGCAATGAATTTCTAGGGAATTTTTGAAATGCCTAAAAACACTGTTAGATTTTATAAAATGTGGATGTTAAAGGTTTTCATGTCACTTGATTTCATTTCTAAACTACAGATTTTATGGATTAAATTCACTAGACAAAAAATCAGCCTACAAGTCATATGGTCCCCTCCTTAGATAACTCCAATATAAAAGGCTATAAAATAGAGGGCTCAACTATGTCGCTTCTTAACCAACATCATGATAAGGCATATCATAGTTGAGCTTGATATTTTTAAATGGCAAAAATTAATCAACTTGTTGCAGAGTATTGATTGCTGTGAAGCTCATTGTTGACTCTTGAATTTAAAATATTAAGATCTAATGATTAACAATAAGCTTGCAACAGTAATCATTACTTTGTCACAAACTAATTAATAGTGACTTGCTTAAATCAGTAGAACTAACTATGTCTTAATTAATGGTGGCCTTCTTAAATAAGTAGGACTAACTGTGTCTTGAGATCTAAAATCATCATAACTTAACAAGTTAGCACAGTATATAGTTAATGAACATAAATATTGAAGTGGGTAAAATAAATTTAGTTATTTATACAGTTGTATCATTTTCGGATGTCAAAAAAAATTATTAAATTATACTCACATGTTAACTAAAGCAGTCAAGAGTCCAATTTGGTCAGGAACCAATCCTGTCAGATTCTTTCTGGACACATTGCTGGCAACAAAAGGATTTTCATAAAATAAATATTAGAAATTTACAATTTCTTATTAAAGTAATGTTAATTAAAGCAATGAACATTACACAAAACAAAACAATAAACTTACATTTCCGAAATTCTTTTTGTAGAAGCGTTGCTATGACAGCTAATTCCATTCCACTCGATCACAAAGCATGGATCAGAAATCCAAGTAGATATATTAAACCGTTTTTTGATGGAGAGGAGAGCTTTAACTATAATTGATTTAAGGACTCTTTGGTTAGATATTCAATTATCATAATACAATAACCATATTAAATGAAATCAATGTAAATGTTCAGATAACACATACTAAATGAAATCAATGTAAATGTTCAGAAAACACATACTATTTTAACCATCTAAACAACATGATTAAAAGCGTGGAGCAAATCATTAAGTTGAATATTAGATGTTTAATGGGGCAACACTTACTATCTTGCTGATATGTTTCCGGTTGAGTATCATACAGGCTGTAATACTCGAAAGCGTTGATTATAGGAGGTGGGCTGGAATTAGTGGCCGGCAACAGGGCGAATTGGAAGTTGTCTGTTTGATTGGATAAGAATGCGAGCTCTAGAGCAGAATAAGTTGGCGCCAGAGTGATGATTTCAGACTGTTTCTCACCATTTATCGTGACGTAAAAAGATCTGGATACAGGCATCATCTGGATCTCTGCAAAATACAAAAAGAGTAACGATTTTTTGGCTCCTTCTTCTTCGAATGGTCCTAGAGAGAATTGTACCGGTTCCGAGCTGTTTAAAGCCCACGCCGTTTGCATGACAAGAGGCGGAGGAAGGTTTTTGGTATTGCTTTTTAATGTGGACTCGTTAGAACTTATAACGAACCCTACATTGTCTCTGTTTGAGTTATTTAAAGGTGCATATGGGTCCCAAATGCGGTCGAAACTGTCTTGAGGATATCTGCTTAATAAACGATACAAAGCCATTATGTTCAATCATTACAAAAAAATATATATATGTATATATATATAACAATACTGCAACAAAATTGGCTAAATGGAATATCAACTAACTTATAATTTTGGTATTAATTTATTGCTTATATATATATAGATTACAAGGAATATCAACACCATTAGCTAGACAATTATGAGGGATAAATATCTCAAGTTCAAGATGTTGACCTAATAATCGAATTTCCACCAAGATCACTTCTCCATATCTTTTTCAGTATTGTTCCTGGCTTAGCCTGTCTATACATGCCATCTTGAAGCTTTCTCAATTGGATAGCAGAGATAAAGGGATCATTAGACTCAGACTCAAAAGTTCTGATCAAGCAAATGTACAGCACTGTCCCATTACTGGTCAACATTCTTTCATAATCACCTAGACCTGTTACATTTCTCATATACAACGTACCCATTGTCTCAACTGTGAAAGCAAATATTGGCATTTGCTGAAATCTACTGTAATTTCCAACAACAAACCGTAATCTTAAGAGGTAAGGCACATAAGGATCCACAGGCAAGTGGTAGCAAGACTTATGGGGAGGATATGGAAAGAAGCGTAGGCTAGTCAAATAAGAACCAGAGGCTTCTTCAGTGGCATTCCCTATGTCTGCTCTCTCACCGAGGTCGTCTATGTAATTGGCATCAGTGACCCATTTCATATTGTTTATATCAGTGTGATTCGTTTTACCTCCGCAATCAATATTCAGAAATCCTGCTATCCGTATAGACATTAATTAGGAAACAATATCTTGTCAACCAACTAGAAAAACAAATAAACAATGAGAACTATAATACAGTATATTCAAATGAGGATTATAAAAAGTAGAATGCAAACATTTCGTTTGTTCAATAAAGAATGTCGAATGACCTGGTTGAGCAGAAATTGCAGCCACGAAACACAGAAGCACGCCTAGTGGTGTTATCCAACTTCCCCATTTGCCATAGCCCTCCATTGTTTCAGCGATTCTCATGAAAAGGTGCTTCTGCAGCAGTTGTAACAGCAGATTGGAAGCGAAGGATTCACACACAAAACGCTTCTTATCTGCAGGAGCGTCTCCGCGATTCGAGAAATCCTGCAGCCTTATTATATACGGGAAACACAATTTACGAATGGCGTGGGGCAACGTATGTGGGGGGATTTCTTGGCAGGTGGTCTCATGGTCCCGACTCCCGGGATTGAGGCGCGTGATCGCGGGAAGATCTTAATTAGATAACGCGTCATTGAAAAAAAATGAATAAAGGTCAATAAATGACACTCAGCGCGGGCTCTCTTTTACCCGCGTCCTTAAATGAATGAATCAGGGAAGCGGGTCCACTCCCCTCGTCCTTCGTTGGTAACTTGGGTCTCTTTTACCCTCGTCCTTCCTTAATTAAGAGACAGGGCCAGGGGCCCCGGCCCCAGGGCCCTTTCCTGGAAACCAAACTTCCGCCGTCGTTTTATACCACCGTCAATGGTAAGATTAAGATATATCAACGACTTTCAAGTCAACGAGGAGTCTCTTAGGCTCCGCACATGGAGCTGTTGCATCATAGCTCTGATGAGGTCATTCGGGATAAAATTCTTGTGTACATGGAAAAGAGAGAGACGCGTCACGCGTTGTGGTTCATTGACAAAATAAAGATAATAATAAAACTGATTTCACGAATTGATAAACTATTTGAGAAAATAAAGATAATAATAAAACTGATTTCAAGAATTGATAAACTTTTTTTTTGTCCTAGTTATTAATTATATTAATAACAGTTCACAGTTCACATACTTATTAATGATCACAGTTCTAAAGCATACTTATTAATGATCACAGTTTCATAGTCCCAGGAGAGACAGCAAGAAGATTTAAGCCGTCCGTTCCTGATTTCTCATACATGAGACCCACTATGACTTGAAAGTCGTCGATGGTGTAGGATACTAGCCGTTCATTCGCCTCCCTCTAATTTTATCCTTGACGCTTAATCTGATAAAGAAACGTAACAGTTTCTCTTATAGATATGGAAAATAAATAACCCTGGGATATAAAATTTTATAAATAGTATGGCAGATTTTTGAATTTTTTTAGAAAATAAATTAACTTGAGATTTTGATTGTTCTATAATCAAGTCTTTGTATCTTGAATATTGCAAAGAAAAGAAGGCATTGAACTTAGGGAGTATCAAATCTGCAATACTTAACATAGACCAGTGGATGAACAGAACCAGAGCTGGATGAACAGAACTAGAGCTGAGATCAATTGCTTCTCTATTATTGTTTTTGCACATTAAATTTTAAACAATTTTGTTTCAGGAACCAAAAACATTAGTTTCAAAGAATTACCTAGCATTATATCTCAATGGCTTTCTCTATCAATTCTTAAATTCCACAAACCAAAATAAATGTATGAGTAATCTAAGAGATTCTTACATGGTCTTACTAATAATACTTATATATGTTTTCCATCATTCATTTATGTTATTACAATACTATTCATTTTTTTTTCTTATAACTTAAACAACAGTATGCTTTATGTGTGCAAAACTATGATTCATAATCCATTCATTATATACAAATAAGAAAGTGGGTACTCTCCAGTCTTTACATGTCACAATTAATTGAATTGTGGAGCATTAACTTGGGTCACTTAATAGAGATAAAACACATAAAATACAAAAACAATAGAGAGACACCAATATATGTGGTTCACCCCTAACTAGGGACTAGTTCCACCAAAACAATTAATATTTCTATTAAATTATTCAACAAAAAGTTACAATATCAACTTACTAATTAGCATTATTGCAAGGCCTTTCTTTAAAAGAGAATAATAACATATAAGGCAATTCCAAATATTTTCACTTAAACTATCCCAAGTGAAATGATAACTTGGATTATAATTAAAATATTAATTGACTCCCTTGCCTCTTATCTTACATATTTATACTAAATCATTGGTCATTAGTTTAGAATTTGAATCCACTAAGATAAAAAAGAATAACAAAAAAAGGTTTCCACTATATAATAGTATATGGGGAAATCCAATATCCTTAGCCCTAGGAATTGAACTCAGCCTTCAAACATTAAGATAAAGCTTGTTTTCCAAACTCAAATATATTATTTGACTTTTAACTAATATACTACAACTTTTAGTTCTCTATTAGACCACTCTATTCTTATTAAAAAAACTAAGGTTTTACAATCCAAATATTCAATGGTCTATTCTTATTAAAAAAAATAAGGTTTTACTATCAAATATTCAATTAAACCATTGATTAAAATGACATGGCTTTCAAAAGGCATATAAAACTCAACCTTTATTATTATATGAAAAAAAGAAAGCTAACTCATTTAATGGAAACCAACACCTTTTTTTAAATTAGAAATTTGAGAATGTATAAAAATGGGAGTAAGCTAACGACGCGACAATTTTTCCCGATGGAAATTGTTGCGTCGTCTCTTCGACCATCGACGACCCCCTCCTCTCCGTTGTCGTTCATTGTCACCCCGTTCGCCAACTCCTTCCATCGTCGTTAGCCCGCCCGTCGTCTCCCTCCCTCTGTCTGTTGTCGTCGTCGTCCCCGTCCATCCAATTAATTTGCCACCAACCTCTCCCTGCACAATTCAAACAACCATCCCGCTTGCCCAAGCCCTGCGTACTAAACACACAGTATTATGTGAATACATCTCTGTAGCAACCAACGCGTAGATATGTTCGAGAAAAGAAGGCAATGTCTAGGAAACGAAGGGGAGAAGGCCCTGCAGCAACCACCAAAACTCTACCCTCGGCAGAAATTTAACAAGCAAGTAGTAATAGTAAATGTATTCCCTTATGCATCATATCTGCAATCTTGGTATATTACTATGACTGTTTATGCTAAACTATCAGTAAATAGTAATAGTGTTTCATATGTTTCAATTTCAATATCTTAACTTGGAGGTATCATAACTTGCATTTTCATGACTGTGAGTATAAACTAAATTTCAATATCATAACTTGCATTTCTAGGACTGCGAGTATAAACTAATTGTTGGTAGCTATGCTTCACAATAGTCATTTTTGGTGCTATGGTTGAAATTTGGGCAAGTTTGGTCATTTTGGTGAGTAGCACTGTTTCACAGTCATTGGGTAAGTGCCCTGATTTTTGGTTTGAAGTAACCTGCCCTCATAATTTACATTCTTCTATTGATCTGAATGTTAGTGATTTGATTTTCCTAATGTATTGAGGCATTTTCCCTAATGCATTGAGTATAGAGTGCTTGATGAAATCAAAGAAAATGAAGTTCCAAAGGCACAAGAAAATCAAGAACAACAGCAGGTACCTGAAACTCTTGCAACTATAAGAAAATCTACCAGGTTAAGTAGACCCCCTGAACGATTCTCTCCTTCATTGTATTATTTATTGATGACTGATTTTGGTGAACCAGAATGTTATGAAGAGGCACTGCAGGTAGACACTAGAAAGAAGTGGGAGCAAGGCATGAATGAGGAGATGGACTCATTGGTAAGAAACCAGACTTGGGATTTGATTCAGTTCCTGCAGAAAAAAGGGCATTGCAGAATAAATGGGTTTACAGGTTGAAGGAAGAAGATGGATGCAAGAAGCGGTACAAGGATAGACTTGTTGTAAAGGGGTTTGCACAAAAGAAAGGTATAGACTTTGATAAAATATTTCTTCTTGTTGTTAAAATGACTGAACAATTAGAACTATTTTAAGTCTAGTGGCGGTAGAAGATTTGCATATCGAACAATTAGATGTAAAAACAACTTTTCTCCATGGGGATTTGGAGGAAGAGATTTATATGTAGAAGCCACTAGGGTATGAGGTCAAAGGGAAGGATAATTTGGTTTGCAGGTTGAAGAAGAGCTTGTATGGCCTGAAGCATTCTCCAAGGCAGTGGTATTTAAAATTTGATAAGTTTATGACATAACAAAGTTATGCTAGATGGCATTCTGACCACTGTGTTTATTTCAAGAGGCTAGATAACAAAAGATATATTATCTTGTTATTGTATGTGGATGACATGCTTGTTGCACGGTCAAACATGTAGGATATAAATGTGCTCAAAAGAAAACTAGCTAAATCATTTGTGATGAAGGAGTTGGGTGCTGCAAAGCAAATCCTTGGTATGAGAATAAGAAGAGACAGGAAAAATCACAAATTGATGTTGTCTCAAGGTGAGTACATAGAAAAGGTGTTGCATAGGTTTATAATGTAGAATGCGAAACCAATTAGTACATTTTTAGCCAGCCATTTCAAACTAAGTAAGGAGATGTGTCTAGATACATAGGAAGAGATAGATTACATGTCCAGGATTCCCTATTCATCAACGGTTGGAAGCTTGATGTATGCCATTGGATTTGTTAGAAGGTATATGAATAATCCAGGTAAAGAGCATTAGAAAGAAGTACAGTGGATTCTCATGTATTTGAGAGGTACCACTTCTCATGCATTATGTTTTGGAGGTCAGACACTGTTCTGCAGGGATATGTTGATGCATATATGGCTGGTGATAAAGGCAACAGGATGAGCACCACAGGGCATGTGTTTACTGTGGGTGGAACAACAGTAAGTTGGATTTCAAAACTGCAATAGGTTGTTGCATTTCAACAATTGAAGCAAAGTATGTTGTTGCTGCAGAGGCTAGTAAGGAGATGATTTGGTTGCAGAGGTTCATGGAGGAATTGGGTAAGAAGAAGGAGCCTTAGAAAGTTGTACAGTAATAGCCAAAGTGTCATTTATCTTGCAAATAAATCAACCTTTTATTCGAAGACTAAACATATACAACTCAAGTACCACTTCATAAGATATGTTCTAGATGAAGAACTGTTAAAATTGGAAAAGATACATACTAGCCATAATCCTACATACATGTTGACAAAGGGAGTAACCAGAGAGAAACTGATCGCTTGCTCGGTTTCTATTGGCCTTCAAGCATGAAGGTGAAAATAAGAAATTAGCCAAGTCCAAGGTCTAGAGCATAGTCCAACAAGTGCAACAACGGTGGAGTTGTTGTAATTAGTCTTCAAGTGGGATATTGTTGGTTGTGGAGCTTGATCTTCCATATTCAAAGATGTTATTCAATCGTGTTTGTACCCTCGGTTTACTATACACTCGTTCCCCAACTTTGGGATGTTTGTTGGCCAACAGTTTTGCGGACCCATGGTATTGGGTTAACCGTAGTAATTTCCCATGGTATTTCCCCTATAAAATAAAATCATTATAATACGACTGTGTATGGTATGGTATGGTATTGTATTGTAAACAGTCTATGTGATTGTGTGAGAGAGACTGTGCGGGTGTGAAGAGGAAGTGCAACAGAGTTGCTGCAGGTTGTATCCCTTCATCTTTCTGGACGCTAATAAAAGGACTGGCAATTTTTGTGTGGATGTAGCCCATCTCTTGGGTGAACCACGTTCTATCTGTGTCTCTCTGTAATGTGTTAAATTTGTTTTTTGCATCTTGTTTAATGATTTAACTGTATATCTGTTGTTGCTTTGCGGTTCTGTTTCTAACAGAGGGTCTTCAAGAGAGGACCATAATGAAGTAAAATGAGTGCACTGCGTGAATTAGAATGCAATGGAACTTAAACATGTGTGGAATACTAGATTTGATGGAATCTAATTTCCCATGTCCATTGTTAAACATAACATACACACAAACTTGAAATTATATTAATTTCATAGCAAAAAAATAACATTATTTTGCATATTCACAAACAAAACATAACACTTGTTTTTTGACCAAATATAATACAAGAAATTTGCTGCATGTACAATTTTTTGTTGTTGTCTAACCATAGGCATCTAGTGCAAATACCACTCCTAAGCCGAACTATGAGGCAAGTGAGATGAAGGAACCAAGCTACAAACTTCTCTTTCACTGAATCCAACCTGTTTTCTCTCATACTTGGTAAATATTATCATTGTCGAGCATTCTAGGCATCTCATTCTTGAGCCAACAAATATCCACGACACTCTCTTACACTTCCCCACACAACACAAGGAAGATTTTCCTTTTCTTCCTTGGGGATATTCTTCCCTTCGGTGTTGTTTAGTGTGGAAAGAAATAGTACAATCCACATAATGGTTTATCTGAATTGCTTGCTAAAATAATACTTGGTTCTTAAGCATCCAAATATAAACAATTGCACAATAAGTAAAGAATTCTTATCTTGGGCATTCTCTATGCTCTCCTATTGCCATCTATTTTGCATAAAGGGTTTACAATTTTCTATTCTCAATGCTAATCTAGTTAGTTTTCAAATTAGTTGATTGTTAGCAATAGAGAAGAGAACCTAAGCCGCATAATGCATGAACATGAGAATGATAGTATCCATGAAGTGGGTGGCCAATTAGAGAGAAAGTTGAGGGAATTGTGGTAGGAAATACGATCTTAGATATGAGGAATGCACTAAAATTACACTTCCCATAATCATTGTGATTAAACCCACTTTCCCATATTGAAGGTATGTATTACATCAAGTCTTTCTCATTAGCTTTAAATTATGTTATGTCCATTTTAAATAGTTGGAATCCACCGACAAAAGATGTTAACATCATACTTTATAATTGTTTTGATTTGAATACCCTTAGACTAGTCAAACAAAGCCACATAGCAAGCTCCTCCTAGGATTTGTTTCAATATTCTATTTTTTTTCTTCATTGCACTTACTTTATTTCCCATTTAAATATTTAGAATTATTATATTTAGAATTATTGTTTTAATTGAAGACTTCAATATCTAAATATAAAATTTATATTTTTTTCTTTTATGGAATTTCAAAAGAAAATTCATGAATAAGTTTTGGATAATATGGAATTATATTAGAAAATTTATGATATGAATTTTCTCCAAAGTTTTGTGGAAATTGCATAAGCATCTTACTTTTTTCATTATTGTAAACTATGACACTTCCTTAGGTGTCATGCACAATGTTTATGGATTTTGAATTTCGATGGTACACTCATAACCTACCACCCAACCTACCAGAGATACCCATAAACTTTGAACCATGGGTTTTTGAAGTCTACAAACATGACATAAATTTATTAACATGTATCAAACAATAATTAAAATGTGTAAACTATGACACTTCCTTAGGTGTCATGCACAATGTTTATGGATTTTGAATTTCGATGGTACACTCATAACCTACCACCCAACCTACCAGAGATACCCATAAACTTTGAACCATGGGTTTTTGAAGTCTACAAACATAACATAAATTTATTAACATGTATCAAACAATAATTAAAATGTGTAATATTTATAATAATTAGAAGTATTGTTTTAATTTATGAGTGGAATATCAAAATACAAAAAAATATTTTCGGTTTCATGGATTTCGAAGGCAAAATTCATAACCACGTTTTGGATTATTGGGAAATTTTCGCCAAGGTTTAGTGGAATTGGATAGGAAAATTTATCGTTTAGATTGTACCAGTCAAGGGAAAAGAGTGGAATAGTGAAACTTATCCGACAACATCAACGACTCTCAAAAGTCATCGTGGGGTCTCTTGTATCCTCGTCCTTACCTTCAATTAAGAAGGATAGGCCCTTTCTTGGAACCAAACCTTCGCCATTCGTTCTACGCCTCCGTGTGGTCCTTTTCACACCATCACTTACAAGAATGGTTAGCGGGTCCCTTGTGACCCCCTCCAGAGTCCCAATAATTCTAAATTGTGTTATGTTCATTTAGAATAGTGGGAATCCACCAACAAAAGATGTTAACATCATACTTTATAATTGTTTTGATTTGAATCACCTTTAAAGTAGTGAAACAAAACCACATAGCAAGCTCCTCTTAGTATTTGTTTCAATATTCTATTTTTTTCTTCATTGCACTTACTTTATTTTCCATTTAAATATTTAAAATTATTTCTGTTGCTAAATTTCTGTGGTGGTTAGTTATTGATGTTGTTGTCAGAGAAACCACGGTATCGAAAAGACCAAGTCAGAAATATCTAATTGTTTTAATTGAAGACTTCAATATCTAAATATAAAATTTATATTTTTTCTTTTATGGAATTTCAAAGAAAAATTCATGAATAAGCTTGGATTATATGGAATTATATTGGAAATTTTATGATATGGATTTTCTCCAAAGTTTTGTGGAAATTGTATAGGCATCTTATTTTTTTAATTAGTGTAAAGTGTGACACTTCCTTAGGTATCATGCACAATGTCCATGGATTTTGAATCTCATTTAAATATTTAGAATTATTGTTTTAATTGAATACTTCAATATCTAAATATAAAATTTATATTTTTTCTTTTATGAAATTTCAAAGAAAAATTCATGAATAAGCTTTGGATTATATGGAATTATATTGGAAAATTTATGATATGGATTTTCTCCAAAGTTTTATGGAAATTGTATAGGCATCTTACTTTTTTTCATTATTGTAAAGTGTGACACTTCCTTATGTATCATACACAATGTTCATGGATTTTGAATCTCGATGACACACTCATAACCTACTACCCAAACTACAAGAGATACCCATAAACTTTGAACCATGGGTTTTTGAAGTCTACAAACATGACATAAATTTATTAACATGCATCAAACAATAATTAAAATGTGTAATATTTATAATATTTAGAAGTACCGTTTTAATTTATGAGTGGAATATCAAAATACAAAATCTTATTTTCGGTTTCATGGATTTTTAAGGCAAAATTCATAACCACGTTTTGGATTATTCGGAAATTTATTGGAAAATTTTCTCCAATGTTTTGTGGAATTGGATAGGAAAATTTATTGTTTAGATTGTACCAGTCAAGGAAAAAAAGGAAAATTTATCCGACAACGTCAACGACTCTCAAAAGTCATCGTGGGGTGTCTTGTACCCTTTCTTGGAACCAAAACTCCACTGTTTGTTCTACGCCTCCACGTAGTCCTTTCACACCGCCACTTGTAAGGATCGTTCGTGGGTCCCTTTGTGACCCCTCCCGAGTCCCAAGGACGCGAAGTTGAGGCAGAGGCCCTTTCTTTTGACACAGGTCGTGAAGAACCTCAACAAATCAATAATTTATTACGTGAATGAGTGTTACATATAAAGGAGATCAAAACCGTTATCTACAGTTAGATAACAAGATTATTAACTAGATTTTACTAACTAATAACTGAAATATTATTT
>LPNX011072029.1:166868-188314 GCA_001517045.1 Pseudotsuga menziesii
TACTCCAACTTTCGACAGTTGTGGAAAACATTAACCTATCGTTGTTATGTGAGGAAAAACGTAAGGATATGTCTATCTTCACCTTCTCTGCTCGTTTTAAGGGTTTCAGCTCTAGTTTTCCCTCAGTATGGAAAATCTCTGTTTGCGCAAAGAGTCGCAAGGCTCGAGCTTCTTACCTCAGCCCTCTTTCAAGTAAGGAAAACACATTTTCTTTCCTTGTTTCTTTTTAAAGATTTGTGGTTACCTTGACCAGTACTAACTTTAAACTGATTCAATGCAAGTATGGTCGTTCGAGGTTATGATCTGTGATTTCTTAGGTAAGTTGGGCTTAACCCATACAGTTCTTTCCTGGTTCTATAAATGGTTGAAAGTTGTGCATGTTTTATTTCCACTAGAGTTCGGTGGTATCGCTGAGTTTTCTACCATCATTCACTTGTTTTCGATTCGAGCTGGGTTCTAAGTCCATAAGTGGTTAGGATGTTCTTAATGGAGAATGTACTCGTTGATATTTTATCCTATTCGAATTGTATGGCCTGCATTGGTAATTTTGACTCTGTCAGTAGCTTTCTTTTCTTTACGTTATTTTTAACTGTAGTGTGTTCTTATTACGACCAGGAGTTAAATTTATTTGTTTGAAGAAGATAAGGTTTATGCAGTAGCCGTGGATTAACTTCCAGGTTCTTGTACTTTTGTAAAAATAATTACGGCTAAGTAGTCTTAGGCCGGTACTGAAATATCTGTGACTGTTTCTATCCTTATAAATGATTTTGGTTTTGATTTCGTAAACTTATAATAGTTTAACTATTAGTTATTTCGCTCAGCTTTAAGAATGCTCTTCCATGATTTCTTTCGCTGTAATATTCGTATTGATTTCTTAATTGTTTTCAATTTATAATTCTGAGGTTATAACCTCAACCTCTTAGATATGCTCGTGTTCTTAGTTCATGATAAAAGTCTTGATTTTTTTAATTAGGGTTTACCGAACTACTGTTTCTATTAACACACACTCTCTGCTAGTGAATATGGTTTTTATTTTACATAAACACTGAGAATGAGAATACTTTTTATTTAACTGTCAAGTTTTAGTTACATTTTGTTTAACCCTAATAAAATTATATATTACATCAAAAGAGAAAGAAAAACTAGGTTATTACACCTTTACATACATAACTTTAACTCTAGTATCTCAAATTATTTTATATGTTTCCTACACCAATCATAAGATAATTAAAAATAGGATTTCCAATACATACATGAGTAAACTTTACAATTCAAACATATAAATACTTTCCAGAAACATATTAACCCTACTCAGATTTATTCAAGATATTACTTGACTGTAAATGAAACTAGGTTAGACACATATCTGGAAATTGTGGTATTAGCAGTTACACACCACCCAACCTTAGGAATCTGCAATAGACTTATTAGTATGATTCCAGCCCCTTTCCCAGACTCTTGGGTTTTTAAGAATAGTCTTCCTGCAACTTCAAGTTTCCACCTGAACTTATAGGGAGTTAATCATTCTAGAACCTATCATTCTCATATGCTTCACTAGCGGTTCCTGTCCAGATCATAACATCTTTTTGATGCTCTATGGAATCTTTGACTTATCTATTTTTCACAACTTACAGAGCCTTCACCTCTGGTGATCACTGGTGTCCCTTTTCCCCTTTTTCCCAGGACTTTTATAACAATAACTAAATCCTCGCAGTTACTGGTGACTTGTCTCCTTAGAGAATGTTGAGGTTTCATAACTGCTTTCAAATCCAAATTTCTGTCAATTTATTGTGCAATTGCTAAAACTTTCAATTTCCAAAAACTTAGATTTATTTGGTTATTCAAAAGTAAATAACAATAAAAATAATATCCAAAATAAAGCCGGAAAGTTATGTTTCATGGTATCCTCCATTTCCCAGGTAGCTTCCTCTTCTAAGCAATGCTTCCATTGCACCTTCACTTGTACAATAACCCATTTTCGGAGCTGAATTTCTCTTCTAGCAAGTATGCACATTGATTTTGTGTGGAAATCTCCCTCTGGTTCCACCTGTACATTTTCCCAATTAATTATACTAGATTCATCAACAACATATTTTTTTAATAAAGAAATATTGAAACCCTCATGAATTCTTAAAGAAGGAGGTAATGCCAATTGATAAGCTACGTGACCTATTCTTGCCAAAATTTCAAAAGGTCCCACGTATAGTGCTAATTTTGCAAAGTCCAGATCTTAGTTTGCTCTTCTTTGGTTTAACTCTCAAAAACACATGTTCTCCTACTTTATACTCTTTGGTTGTTCTTTTCATATCTGCATAGCTCTTTTGTCTATCTTGGGCTCTTTCTAAATTATGTTTTATTTGTCGTACCATTTCCTCCATTTTTGCTAACATGTCTTGCCCTAACTCCAATCTGTCCTCCAAGTTACCCCAACTTAAAGGAACCTTACATCTCATACCATACAATACCTTAAAAGGACTCATCTTAAGATAAGCTTGATAGTTATTGTTATATGCAAATTCTATCAAGTGAATATAATCCTCCCATTTACCTAGTTGATCTTCATTACATACATTCTCAACATATCCTCCAATACCTGATTCATTCATTCAATTTGTCCATCAGTGTGAGGATGGTAAGCTGTGCTAAAATTCAATTTCGTATCCATACCTTTAAATAATGACATCCAAAATCTGGAAGTAAACTTAGCATCATGATCTGTGATTACTACTTTAGTTATACGATGCAATTTGAAAATTTCCTTCGTGAAGATGTCAGCTATGTTGACTGCTTTATAGGTTGACTTTACTGGTATGAAATGAGTTGCTTTACTTAACTTGTCCACTACAATCATTAGGGAGTCATTCTGTTTTTTTGTCCTTGGTAATCCTGTGATAAAATACATAGTTATAGTCTCCCACTCCCAGTCAGGTATAGATATAGGCTGTAATAAATTAGCTGGATGTTGATGAATGGCCTTAACATGTTGACAAGTAAGACAACAAGCCACATATTCAATTGATTCTCTTTTCATATTTGGCCAATAATTTTTTTTTTAAGGCTGTTAAAAAATTATGATACCCAGGGTGTCCTGCATACATATTATCATGCAATTATGTAAATATAATTTGCTTTATACTGTACTGATTAGGCACATAAATTCTGTTTTTGAAACATAAAAATCCTTCTGCATCAACCTGATACAGATTCTCATCTATTCTCAAATTTTTTCAATTACATTTTTCCACCCAGTGTCTATACTCTTCTATCACTAACCGATGCCTCCTTTAATGGAATTTTGAATTTAGATTCATAATTACTTATTAACATTGAATGTAATTGATGTTCTTGTCTACTTAAAGCATCTGCTACAATGTTTTCCTTTCCTCTTATATGTTTAATGTGAAAATCATATTCACTCAATAATGCAAGCCATCTGGATTGGCGGGCATTCAATGTTTTTTAATCAAATAAATATTTCAACCCAAAATAATCTGTCAATAATAGGAATTTCTTTCCTATTAGATAATGCCGCCAAATTTTGAGAGCATGGATAATAGCTTCCAAATCCAAATCATGTACCACATAGTTTTTCTCATGTGAGAATAGTTTTTTGGAATCATAGCAAATTACATGAACTTCTTGAGTTAAAACTCCTCCTAACCCTTCTTTACTTGCATCATTACACAATATGAAGTTCTTATTTGG
Organism: Pseudotsuga menziesii; assembly: GCA_001517045.1. Lineage (NCBI taxonomy): Eukaryota > Viridiplantae > Streptophyta > Pinopsida > Pinales > Pinaceae > Pseudotsuga > Pseudotsuga menziesii. Next base: position 170,574 of record LPNX011072029.1, read on the forward strand.
GTCGGCTACTGATAATACAAGTGCTATGGTTAACAACTATTTTAATTTATCAAAACTATTCTGACACTGTTGATTCCAATTAAATCTAACACCCTTCTTTTGCAAGGCAGTTATGGGATAATCTATTCAAGAGAAATTTTCTATAAATCTTCGGTAATAGCCCGTTAATCCCATAAAATATAATGTCATGCACATATTTTGGTGCGGGCCACTCCAATATAGCTTTAATTTTAGTTGGATCAACTGCTACTCCTTTTTTTGAAATGACATGGCCCAAGTACTATACCTTTTTTTTATAAAAATCACATTTACTTAATTTGGCATATAATTGGTGTTCCCTTAGAGTTTCCAAAACTGTTCTTAAGTGCTCTTCATGCTCTACTTCATTCTTAGAATATATTAGAATGTCGTCAATGAATACCAGTACGAACTTATCCAAACATTTACTCAACACATTATTCATCATGTTCATAAATGTTGTCGAAGCGTTTGTTAAGCCAAATGGCATTACCACAAATTCATAGTGTCCATATCTAGTTCAGAATGCGGTTTTATGAATGTCTTCATCCTTAACCCGAACCAGATGATATCACGATCGAAGATCAGTTTTTGAAAATATTTTTGCTCCACCTATCTGATCAAACAGGTCATCTATTCTAGGTAATGGGTACTTATTTTTAATCGTCATCTTGTTCAATTGTCAGTAATCTATGCACATTCTGAAATTTCCATCCTTCTTTTTAACAAACAACACTGGTACCCCCCAAGGTGAGACACTAGGTCGAACATAACCCTTGTCCAACAATTCATGTATCTACATTCGTAACTTTGTTAATTCTGGGGTATTCATACGATAGGGAGCTCGTGATACCAGTGATGCACCTGGAACCAAGTCTATGGTAAAATCTAAATCTCTTTTAGGTGGTAAACTAGGTATTTCCTTGGCAAATACATCTTGAAATTCTTTCAGAATAGGGAATTGTTCTAATACTAATTTTGATTTTTCAGGTTCCAAATCTTTGAACTTAATAGCATACAATTGAAACCCTTTCCTGAGACATTTTTTAATTGTACTGTAGAGATTTGTCAGGTAGATATGGGCCGGTAGATTCATTTTATTATGTGAACTGCCCCTTCTTCATCCATGTAGTCAAAAATTTTATGTAAAGAGTCAATAATGGATCTATGAACTTCCAACCAATCCATACCTATCAAGATGTCATATGATCCTAACGGTAGTACATTCAAATTTACTATGGTATCGAATCCATTGAAACTTAATATGCAATCTTTAACTATTTCAGTAACTTTTCTTTTCATTCCCATCGCTAATTGTACCAACCATCCATTTTTTTTTTGTTTTCTTTGTTAAGTTTACATTTTTCAAGTATTCTTGGTGCTATGTAACTTAACTAGCACTGGAATCAATAACTATAGAAATAGAGGTGCTTGAGATTTTACCTTCTACTTCCAGCATTGTAGACTGATGATCCGCTTGCCTATCCTCCAAAGCAACATTAATTCTTGGTATGTTCCTAGCCATATCAATAACCGTAGAAGCTTCATTTACCATGTTTATAGGAGCCATTTTTTTATTGGGATTATGGGGGAAATTTCTATATAGATGTGGTCCATTACAACCCCAACACTTAACCTCTTTAGCAACATTATCCCATCCGCTATTAGTAGTATTGGTGCCTTTTATGCCACTGCTGACAGTTGGACCTGTTTTATGGTAATTGTTATCAGTTTGACTTTTTTATCCTTCTCGAAAAAATGAAGGTTTAAATCCTTTTTTACGTTGATCCATTTTTCCATTCTTCTTGTTTTGCCAATTCTTTGTTCTTTCTGATCTTTGTTTAAATAAATGATAACACAACTTAGCCTTTCGAATTGCCTTATCCATGTTCTTAGGCATCTCAAACTCAATCTTTTCCTTATAAGCTGGGGGTAAACAACTGATAAACCTATAAACCTTAGCTTTTTCCTCTTTCAGATACAGTACCTAGCATTGTAAGTTCACAAACTTGGTTACGAACTCGTCCATAGTTAAGGTTCCTAATCGTAAATCAATAACTTCCTTAGCTTTTTCATCATAATATATTTCCGACATATATTTCTTCTTAAATAACTTCTTGAAAATTTTCCATCTCAACTCCTTACTACATATATTATTTACACTTTTGGCTTCCTGCCACCACAATGCAGCCTTTCCACTTAACTGGAAAATAGCCAATCATGCTCTTAAATTAGCATCATACCTATATACCTGGAAATACCTTTTAATGTTAAGTAACCACGCCTCAACTGCTTCTTCAGACTCTCCATCAAAGGTCGGGGGTTTTAACTTTTTAAATTCTCCTCGAAGTTCTATAGAATGTTCTTTATGTTTCCCTTGTTTCATCTCCTTATTTTTCTTCAAATTTTGCATATTCTCAAGAAGGTTTTCTGTTGTTTCTTCACTACTTTCATTGTGTACTATACTTCTCCTTTTCTTTCCCACACTACAGGAATTTTGCCCATTGTTTTTCGGTGGTTCTGTTAAACTTTTAAGAATGATTTCATTTATCTCCTCCTGATCTGATTTGGCATTCATAAGTATAATATTATCCGCTTTAAGACTTTCGATGTCCGCCTTCAGACCTCTCATGGTTTCTAGAATCTCTGACTGCACATCTACATTACGCTTGGATCCAAGTTCCACAAAAAGACTTGCATCCTCCATATCTAACATGTCTTCTGGTACATATTCCTAGCCTATATTCTGTTCAGGCTTAGTCATTACTTGTATGCGTGTAACAATAGATGTTCTTTTGTTATTTTAAAAGAATGTATATTCAATGTTAGTAAATTTTTAAGCACACAATGTTGCATTAGGTCGTAGTTTTATAAACCTCGCTCTAATACCATTTTGTAACGCTCCTTTAACATCTTACTGTAAATAAAGTAGAATAAAGTAATGAATAATTTTTATTTTAGTTTAACATTGTTTACAAAAGGTTCCAACTGATTTTACATTCTTTACCTAAAACATGCAGTGTATGGACCAATTTGAAATTGTAAAACATAAGCTTATAAAAAATGGCTAAAAGATTAGTATATTACTCTATTTGCTAGTATTCAACATTTGGACATGAGAAAGATCCCTATGTTTTAATTCCATATTACTTAGCGTTATCTCTAACTCATCAATTTCTACACTCTTGCAAGTGGATCACTTCAAGGTTCAAAATTTCTAAGGGTTCATTGACAAGGTTATCAACTTTGCCATAAGAAATTGGTTAATAAAAGGTTGATCTCACACTCAAAAATCTAAACTATTGATTTTGGCACGTGTAAAGGAAATTTAATGGTTTGATATTAGATTTCAAATCCAAAAGTGCGGCACAGCTGGCAAGCACTTTCTTGGTTGACTTCGATAACCTCCAAACTCTATGTTTTCAGCAATCATTTGGACCTTTCTAGTTGTGATATGCACAGCCCTTTTCCCCTTTTTCATAGGACTTTTATAACAATAACTAACTCCGTGGAGTTAGTGGCCACTCGTAAGTGCTTTCAAACCCAAATTTCTGTCAATTTATTTTATTTTATTTTTTAACAGAAACTAAGAAAGGTTTATATAAAACAGGCTGTGCACAGCCATTCATTTTAAAGTAAAAGTGGGAACGGAGAGTTCTTGCAGTTGAAAAATGCAGAAAAAAAACTGGTCCATGGGGATGACCAAAGAACTCCACAGAGAGTATTTACAAAACATCTAGTGCCTGGGGTAGTGTATACCCTTATAAACTGCCTGCAAAGTAAAAGACAATAAAACATAAAAATTTAAAAAACCATTTAAGGATTGCCTGGAGGCTTCATAGGCTGAACAACCGATTCCTCCTCCATGAAATGTGCTGCAGCTGCTGGGGTTTCGAAGGCCTTGCTACATTGATTCATGCTAATCAAACGCTGGAGGTCTTCTTGAATTCTATCCACCTTGCGCATCATTTCCTTGAGGTTACTGTCATTGTCATCAATCCTTGCATCATGATTACTTATTTGCAGAGATGTGTAGCTCACCACTTCCCCCATGCTCTTGACCTCCTGTGCAATTTTCTTGTTGTCCATTATGCCTATGGCCATCATTTCGTAGAGGCGCCTGAGGTTTTTCTTCAAATCCACTATGCCAGCGTTCTCGTTAGCCTGCGACATTCTGCCTTGTCCGGGAGATATTTCAATACGGGAGAAATTGCTATGGAGAGCACAAACTGTACCTACAACCACATAGGCCTGTTTCTCGACAGAGAGACCACTGAAAATCAGCTTGAGAGTGTTCAGCTCCTTCAGGAGGGAGTCTCGGTCAGACTTGCTTCGGCAGGATAATGTGCCAACTGCACCTTCTTTCCACCCTAAACAGTGACAGCCTAATATCGAATTGCTTTCAACAATGGAGGACTGTGCATCGATGAAGAGGCTGGGACCAGAGTCAATATTCAAAAACCACAGTGAAGTTCCAGAAAGGGTGTTGCAAGAACAGGTGGAGAAGGCTACGAGAGCCAGTCTTTCCTTCACGAAAGCCCTGGTGAGAGGGAGCGCTTCTCACGGGATTTCCTGCAACCAACCTTCGTCGACACCTGCAATGACATCCAAGAGGATGCGTTTCGGAGATATCACGTATCGGACAAAGCCAAGACCAGGAGTGAAATGAGGATGGGAGCAGCTTTGAGGAGAAGACATAGTGGAGGGAGCAAAAAGACTTGGGGCATGTGAGAGGAGGAGCCAATTAACCCAGGGAAGGTGAGCAATAAAGCCTGCATAGACCAAGGGAAGGAGAGTGCTGTGATGAGTCCATGCGGCGGGAGGATGGAGAGAGGCAAGACAACACTTAAAGTTTGGAGACCCTTCGGGAAGGTGCTCATGATGGATGCCAGCGGGGAATGGAGGGCACGAGGCGGTGGAGTGAGGAGGGATGGAGGGATAAGGGGAAAGAAGGGTAGAGTGATTAAGGTTGGAGAGGTAAGGGGAATAAAGGATGAGAGCGTTGATGAGGCCTTTAGGGAGAGCATTAGGCCCTTCAAGATTTGCCATTGGAGAAAACAAATTACTGTGTGGGTAGAAACATGAATCCCGAAAAACCATTAGGGAATATATTTGGGGTGAGGAGTTTGACCATTCAGACTAATTTGACCTTGGGGGAGGGAGGCCCCCATGTTTGCCAAGGCATCTGCTGCTGGATTGTTTGTGCGAAGGATGTGGAAAAGTTCATAGGACTTAGTCATGAGAGGAATGATTTTGTTGTGCAGGCAACGACATTTTATGGAGCCAGTGGTGTATCCATTAATCATCTTGAATATGACATGTCGAGAGTCTCCGAAAATTGCAATCTTGGAGAGGTTTTTGTTGGCTAATGATTGCAATCCCTATAGGAACGCCAACCACTCGGCCTCGTTGTTGGTCTTATGTCCAAGACCCCAAGCGAAGGTTTGTTCAACATGTCCTCTGGGATCCAAAAGGATCCCCCGCACCTTTCACCCCTGAATTTCTGTCAATTTATTGTGTAATTGCTAAAACTTCCAATTTCTCAAAACTTAGATTTACTTGATTATTTAAAAGTAAATAACAATAAAAATAATATCCAAAATAAACCTAGAGGGTTTTACATGTTATCATTTTGTTATGTTAGTGTGAATTTCTTTTATGAGTCAAATAAGTAGTAGAAAAAAAATATATATACCTCCAAAAATTAAAAATTAAAAATATAAAAAATAAAATACATCTTCATTTTTCATTTTTTTTCTTCATATTTAATACATTGAAAGTTAAGATAAAGCTATATTAATTATATTTATGTGTTAATTTTAATGAAAATTTATATATAAACCAATTATTGTTTAAGTCTACAAAGCTATATTAATTATATTTTTGTGTTAATTTTAATGAAAATTTATATATAAACCAACTATTGTTTAAGTCTATATTTTACTTTAAGATCATGACATTATATAAATTTATTAACGTGCATCGAACAATAATTAAAATGAAAAAAGCCAGTGATATTTAGAATTACTGTTTTAATTTATGAGTGCAATATCAAAATTTCAAAATTGTATTTTGGGGTCTTATGGAATTTTAGGCAAAATTCATGACTACGTTTTGGATAATCTGGAATTTTATTGGAATATTTATGATATGAATTTTGTCCAACGTTTTGTGGATTTGGATTGGAAAATTGATCAGATACATTGTACCGTGTACCTGGTAAGGAAAGAGAGAGGAATGAATGAAATTGATTCGATAATGTTGATGACTTTCGATTCATCGTTGTGTTACACTTGTGGAGTAAGCTATTTACTCGATCATTTGCATGGGGCTTACCTAACTTCGTCCCGTGCTAGATTACTCCGTTATCTTTTTGTGACAGTGAGACCAAGAACACTAGGTTCTGCTTCTTTTCTTGCATTTTCATTGTAGATCAATTTTACAACAAACTATTATTACACTCCGATCTAATGCAATAATGAAGAATACTTATTTACCAAATCAAATTGAATCTACACTATGAACCGATCTAAACCTAATTTTAAATAAATTGTGTTCTAAAAACTTGTAATTTGAAATTCAATTGTTATGGATTTGATAAAGTAAATGTTTTAGATCTTTCCAGTTATTTTTATGGAGTTGACTAAAATTATACAGTTCGAAACATACATTTGCAATTTTCATAAAAATTCCAATCAAAACTTACAATTTTAAACTTGCACTTAAAAAACAAGAATTAGCATGGCTAAATTTATGGACAGATGAATTCCAGAGCAGTTGGTGTAAAAGTAGGTATTGGAATCGATTGTTCTTGGTCTCACGGAAAGGTAACCGAGTAAGCTATCACCCGACGACATCAGGGGGGCCCGGTGCAAATGGTTGGGTAGATAGCTTACTCCGTCTCTTGTACCCTTGTCATTTGTTGAATTAAGAGGAAGATGCCCTTTCTTAAAACCAAACCTCTGTCGTTTGTTTTACACCTCTGCGTGGTCCTTACACACCATCAATTGTAAAGATGGTTTGAAGGTCCACGAACAATATTCATTATGCAGTGGAGTAATAAATGCTGCAATTGCAACATTGTAGATAGTTGGATTTCAAACAAGCCCACAAAGCCACAACATTTATTACTCTGCTACATATAAAATATTGTTTTGCCCTTTTAACCCTCCTGTCGAGTCATCGTGGAATCAGTGCAAAACGTCCACATAAATGAACCTGGTGACGAAGTCCACTAAAATTCCGTGACTCCACGGCTGACTCGTAGCCTCCAAACCTGAATCCTTGACTATTTCATGGCTGCTGGCACCTACCCTCGGGACCTTAATCCTTGACTATTTATAAATGGATATCCTATCAGAAGAAACTCGGCGATTATGACACCGTGGTCCCGAACTTCTAGAGTCAAAGTTATTTCAAGGTTTTATTGACTATAAATTAGATAAGTCAAATTACATGTTAATATCTTTATATTCATGCAAAAAGATTGACTATTCTGCAAAACCTTAATCCTTGACTATTTATAAACTGATATCCTACCAGAAGAAACTCGGCGATTATGACACCGTGGTCCCGACTCCCGAGTGATGGAATTTGCCGGGTAAATGCCGGTCATGGGCCAATTTACCCGTCAAATACCGCTGGGATTTTACGGAGACCGTCACAATCTAACTTGGAATGCAGAAAACGTTTTAGATTTTGATTATTACTGGCACTTTTGACGGGTGTCGATCATTTGAAATTTCTACCCAAACCCAACTCCTCAACTTCGAAAGTCAAAGTTCCGTGACCGTGTTTTCAACGGTCTTTTGTCTAAAAACACAATACTTAAAGAAAGCATAGTTTTGATTGATTTTCCGGAAATTTTTGGAGTCCAACCACTCAAAGAAAGCATAGTTTTGATTGATTTTTCGAAAATTTGGATCGGTTTAAAATTGGCTAAGACTTCAAAAAAAAATGTTACTGCCTCTTTAAAACTCTACTTCACCTGTAATTTTTGCAAGGTCGTGTAAAGTAGAGAGTTTTTATGTTAAACGTTGCTTAGTTTACTGTAATTCTGATTTGAACATTGTTTCGCATAATACTCAAATAAAATTTTTATTTTCTTTGCCCATTCTTTGTATTTTAAAGACACGGGAAAACTTTCTTTGACAACTCTTTTTATTTTAAAGATGCCGGAAACCGTCCTAGTCGAGTCGGTGTCATTTAATAATTTTTTCGTCCCATTCGAGTGGGTGTCATTTAATAAATGTACCATATTCTACTTAGTACTTTTATTTTATTTTTAAAATTTTATTTTATTTTTAAAATTTAGTGCTAGTATGGAGATTTTTTTTTCAGGAAGAAAAAAGCCTCTCTTTGATATTCATTAATCTGAATCAAAGGGCATCTGATGTGTCTTCCCTTAAAGTGATACATACAAATAAAGTCAATAAGGAACTCACAGTCTGTATATTCCATGAATGAGTCCCTATTCATAGGTGCTGGCCGAGGGGGTGGTCAAACAGTGCAATAACCAAGCCAAAAAGCCATAATCAGAAACGGGAGATGTCCATCTCAATAGTCCAAAATATTCGGTGAATACAGCAGCTGCAGTATTGTTGTCAAAAGGAGCCCGCTCCAAAACATCAAAGAGGTGCAACAAGTAAAAGGAGGCGAATCTCCTGCACCAAGCTCAAAAGAGTTGAAATGTATCATGTGAGACCAAAAGGCCATCAATAAATTTAGAGAATATATCACAGCCTGGAGCCAAAGAAAAGGCAGATTTTGATAGACGGTCTGTGAGCTGGTTGTGTTCATGGAAAATATGGTTAAAGGATAGATGGTGGAAGCAAGAGATGAGTCTTCTTGTATCCAAACACCAATGAATGAGGGCAGAAGATTTCAGGGCAATTATGCTCTTTGCTCAACTAATGATGACAACAGAGTCACCAAAGATATTCAATATTGGTATGCCCAACAACAGAGTAACATACAAGAGAGCCCAAAGGGAAACCAATTCAGCTTTAGTGTTTGAGCAAGATCCAGCCCCCAAAGCAAACTCAAATGAATGGGACTCATTCAGGAAAAGACAGAAATCAGCTCCACCATAACCATTTGCAACTGCCCCGTCAAAAAAACCATATGGAGAGACGAGAACAGGACCAACACCAATAGCTCTCGGTTTTTTCACCTTTGAAATAGCAGGCTTATACAATTGAGAGAGGTACACGATATGCTGGAAAATACACATAAGAGAAGGTTTTTTCCCTTCAAAGATAGCTTGATTCCTCTCTTTTCAAACAGCCTCGATAGCATAAAATGGAAGGTAACAAACGATAGAGTGCTTGGAAAAACTAGCCGCTGCAGGTACTCAAGAAAGAGCTGAGATTGACAGAGTACCGAGGAGGAAGGAAGTGATATACATCACTCATGTAAACAATGACATTCTTCCATAAAGAGCAAGAGATAAATAGGTGCTGCACACTGTCTTCACCTAGGCCACAGAGAGCACAGCATCCAGGTCTAATCCAACCATGTTTCTGTAGGTTGTCCCAGGTAAGGATCTTATTAGCTAAAGTCAGCCAAATAAAACAACTGATTTTCAACGGCATAATGCCTGACCATATTAGAGCTAGCAGAGGGAAGCCAATTGGAGGAGAAGAGGAGTATATGATATTGTCATAGACCAAATTTGCAGTAACGGAACCGTCGACATGATTATAGTCCCAAACTAATCGATCAAAGCATGGATTGAGTCTGATCCTAGCTCCTTCCAAATTGCTTGTAAATTCCTCCCAGAGGACTTTCCAATCACCAGCAATATTTAAATCTTCAGCTGTGTACCAATAGGAGTGATGTCCAGGCAAAATGTTATGTGCTTGAGACAGAGAAGATATGCCCAAGTCTTCAAGATAGTCCCTGAAGTCAAATGGTAGCTCAGGGCAGTGTTGAATACCAATGATCGGGTCAATGCCCAGTTGTATGTCCATACCATTTCCCACATGCCAAGCAAGGTATTTCCCTATCCATGGTAGGGTGAGAATGAAGCCTCTCAAGAACACAAAAACTTGCCGAGTGGAGAAATTTTTCGTCCTGAGCCATAACACAATAGAATGGTTCTTCAAATACTTGCTAATAAGAACCTAACACCAAAGACTGTAATTATGAAGGACCATCCAGACATTCTTTGCTCTCAGTGCAAATACTAAACCAATAGAAATTTTTTATTCCCCAGCCATTAGAAGCTTTTGGCGAAGTGAGGTGCTTTGAACTCACAAAATGATATCTGCACTTATCAGCAGTTGAGCCCCATAAAAAAGCGAAGGTAAGGCTTCTGAACTTGTTTAAGACCGATTTAGGAATATGAGCCAACCCAAACCAATAGACTGGGAGATTGGAAAGTACTGCTTGGACAAGAACCAGACGACCTCCAAGTGAGAGGAATTTATAAGACCAATGGGATATCCTCTTTTCAAACTTCTGAATTAACCAATGTCAGTCATTTGTCTTATAGCCTAGGGGCTTGAGAAAATATCCAAGGTACTTGAAGCCTGAGGATAGAGGATCCATCCGATAAGGCATGATACGGGAGATGTTATGAAGGATATCATTATCAACATTATTGAATAGGAGCACTGACTTTTCCATACTAATACACATCCCGGAGGCTTTACAAAAAGTATTGAGAATAACATCAAATGCCATCCATTCCCTCAAGGTACCAGTTCCAAGAAGAATAACATCATCCACAAAGAGGAGGTGGGTAAGTGCTAGTGATGGAGAAATTTTGATACCTCTGATAAGACCATTTGCCTTAGCATCGTTGATCAAAAGACTGATCCCTTCAATAACAAGAATGAAAAGCAAGGGGGAAAAGGGACAGCCTTGTCTGATACCTCTGGATGCTTTGAAAAACCTAGATGGTGAACCATTAATCAAGACAGCAAAATTTGTTGAGGTGAGGCAACCCATTATCCAATTAACTCCCAAGAGAGGAACCCCAATTTGGATTAATATAAGCCTGATGTATGACTAGTTTACCCTATCGAAGGCCTTTACCAGATCCAATTTGAGGATGAGAGCACAAGTATTCTTAATCTTTACAGAGTGAAGAGTCTCTTGTGTGATGCCTATAGGCTCAACAATCTGCCTATTCTTAAGGAACCCAAACTATTCTCTGGTTATGTGAGAGTCTAGGAAAGGGTTCAATCTTACAGCAATGACCTTGGAGATCAACTTGTACACCAGCTTACACAACAAAATAGGACAAAAATCCATGAAGGCGACAGGCTTATCCTTTTTGGGAATTAAAGCCAGAAAGGTGGAGTTAATAGAAGGAGTAATGTGACCAGAAGTTCTAGCAAAATCAACCGCTGAGAGTAAATCCTTCCCCAGTAACTCAAAAAAGTGTAGGAAAAACTCCACAGGCCATCCATCAGGGCCAGGACTTCTGTCATTTTTGAATGATTTTAGAGCTCCCTCAATCTCAAATAAAGTGACATGATCAACAAGACAATGAGCCTCCTTAGGAGGGATCATAGAAGGAAAAAGCATGACAACTTTGAGTTGGGTAAGTAGGCAAGTTTGTTTATCATCACTGAAAACCTGTGAGAAATGGTTAAGGCCCAGTATCTTCAGCGCACCCTCTTCCTCAATACAATTCCCATCACTATTCTCTAAAGACCATATAGCATTTTGGTTTCTTCTACCCGAGGCAAGTGCATGGAAGAACTTAGTATTGGAATCACCCAGTAAATCCCACTTGGCCCTGCTTTTAAGCTGCCAGGTGAGAAGGTAATGGTCCAACAATTTTTTCTTCTTTGATCAGAGAATATTCAAATTGTTCTGCTCTTCTAGGGAAAGGATGCCAGAAGAGGAAATCGAGAGGAGGTCACTAATGTCCTTATCGATTTTAAGAGAATCCGACTCAAGAGAAGTAGATTTTGCTTTGGTCCAGACCTTTACCTATTTTTTTAATAAACAGAGCTTGTGGGAGAGGTGGTCTAAATCATTTTCTGTAAATGGAGGAGAAAGATTAGGCCATAACTGAGAGACCCAATGGTTAAAGTTAGAATCAGTGAGCCATGATCTATTGAACTTAAAAGGAAAGGTAAAGGATCCAACCAGTTTATTCCATTCGAAGTAGATTGGGAAATGGCCAGAGATGTCAGAAGGAACGACCCAAACACGGTGTAAATTGAGTTCAAGGAGCAGCGTGGAAGAGATTAAGAAACAATCAAGTCATTTGCTAATGCCAGCTTCCCCTACTCTCCCATTTCTACAAGTGGGACCTGTATCAGGAGGGGCAACATCAACAAGATTCACAGAGTCAAATAGGTGTCTGAAATGAGAAGCCAAAGGGTCAAGGACATCCTTAGTGCCCCAGGTTTCAGAGGCATTTAGAGTTAAATTGAGGTCTCTGCCCAAAATCAGGTTAGGGATAGAGAGTAAGCCTCCAGAACGAATCCTATCCCAGAAAAGATCTGTATTTCGATAGGGACCATAACAATTGAGGATGGAAAGTGGGGAAACCACTCCACGAAAGGTTGCCTTGACAAGGATGCCCACTACAGTCTCAAAAACACGACATTTAACCATAAGAGGGTTCCAAGCGGTAAGCAGGCCACCCAAGAGGCCAGAAGAGTCAGTTGCACAGAATTCCCAGTTAGGCAGAAATTTGGAGAAAGCGAGGAGAGTGAGAAAGGAACTACACATGGTCTCCTGGAGGAGAACCATATTAGGAGCAACATAGCGTAAAAGTGATCGAAGGCTAAAGAGTTTGGTCTTGCCTCCTAGACCTCTAACATTCATGGACAAAATCTTCATCAAGGAACATGTGGGAGGGGAGACATTGCTCTAAGTCCCTGGGGATGGTTCCCCCTGGCAGCATTTTTGATACGGATAGAGAGTGGTGTGTAAGGAGGTGAGTTCGAAGACAGATTAACAACAGGTTCACGAGGATCCTTTTTCTTCTTTCTAACAATCACATTCTCGAACTGGATAGAATTAAAATGAAAGGTCGAAGGAGATGTGGGCGTTTTGGCAGCAAAGATCAATAAAGATTTCTGAAGAGAGGGGTGCGAAAAGGAAGGAGATGATATCGGGCTAGGTAGCGAGGGGTTATGAGAAGGGGAAGTGTTATGTGATGGAAGGGGCAGGAAGTCCTCAAGAGATGCAAGGGGTGGGACAGGGGGAGAGGGTAAAGTGTCAGAGAAAGAGGAGGGTAGTAAGGGAGAAGGGTTAGGTGAAGCTGGTAAGGGATCAGGAGAGTAGTAGAGAGGGGAAGGGGAGGAAGGAGAAACTGAGACCAAAGGAGAGTTCACCAAAGCAACACAGTCAGGAGAAGGTACCAAAGTCCGCCCATTATCCAAATCATTTATGGCCTCAAGCACAGAACCAGAAAATTCTTCAAAGAGGGAGAGAGATTGTGAGTAAATACTCGTTTTCGGATGTGCTAGCAAGTGTGATGAGAAGGGGCCACACGAGATAGGAGAGCCACCTTGGCTAGATCCAGACAGAGCATTCACGAGACATGGACAATTCCTTCGAAGGTGTCCCATTTCATGACACCTGTTGCAGCGGAAAGGGACATAGAGATATTCCAACTTTTGAACCAGCAGCCGCTCTTTGCATAGTATCTCAACCTTAGCCAACAAACCATGAGAAACATTCATCTCCAAAAGCACCCTTGCTAACCTTTTGTCAAATGAGAGATGAAAATCCTCCTCAACCATGACAAATCGACCCACAATGTTTATAATACCTTCAAGGATACTCTTGTGCCAGAGGGGGAATGGAAGAGAAGGCAAGAGAACCCATAGATGGCACTTAGTCACCCTTTCCTTAAGAGGGTCAAAGTGTGCGTGCCACCTTCCCAAAACTAGAGACCCAAGTCCCACCCTCTATGTGCAATCCAAAATAACCGAGGCATTGTCGGCTTCAAGGAAGACGAATACAATCCAACCATTGGCGAGCAGGCTAATAGTCGGGATGTATGTGAGAAGCGGCTTCCAATGCTCCAGAGCCCAGTCCACCCACGATTTCTTATTCATATGAACATATTCCAACCTGCCGACCAAATCCCGAGAGCACAGAGAATGAACACACTCCATGTAGACTTCATGACCAAGCATGAAGCAAAATTTCCCATCCAGGATCTTCATACCTTTTGTGTTTTGCTTACGTCGGTGACAAGTTAGGGCATTCTTTTCATCCATGAAGAGAAACATGGGAAGTCAACCACAACCCACAGAAGAGAGAACACTGAAATCCCCCTTTGCTGGTGCCCACACTGCCAGAATCAAACTTTGCTAGAACCACTAAAGACAGACAAACAACATGGCTCACACTCGAAACTAGAGTAATGACCACAAACCCACATGCCAAAAACAGCAAGGAAACATACTGACAGACAAGGATGTCAGTGAAAAACAAGACCCATGAACAACGATCCCAAAAGGCTCCTTGAAACTAGATATGGGAAGAAAGTAAACCCCGACCCCGAGAGACAAGACAGAAGAATATAGAGTCAACCTGTCACGTCCCCATGCCTCCGACCGGCGTAGAGGACGTGACTACGAGCTTTATCAGACCGAGCTAAGAGCCCCATGAACATGTACAGGCATAAATAAAATGTTGAAATGCTAAAACAGAATGCTGAGAAGAATGCATGACAGTATAACATGCACAAATCCAATTGTTCATCATACACAGCTTAATTAATTCATCTTGCACAGCGGAAACAACATGCATTTACACAATCATTCTTTCAACATTTTATTTATGCCTGTACATGTTCATGGGGCTCTTAGCCCGGTTTGATAAAGCTCGTAGTCGCGTCCTCTATGCCGGTCGGAGGCATGGGGACGTGACAGCATGGTATCAGAGCTCATGTTGCAACATGGGCCTGCATGAGCCGCCAAGATGCAGTAACAGGGGTTACATTTCATTCTGCCCAGCTGAATCGGTGGAAGACTGTGAAAATTCGAAATTTGGAAATTTTGTTGAAATGTTGAGCAGTCGGAAGAACCAGCAGTAAAGCTTCCGCCGTTGTGGAAGGTTTCACGAAGTTCCTGTCTACTGTTGCGGAAGGTTTCGTGAAGTCCCTGTCCGCCGTTGCGAACGTCAAAGCAATCATGCTTCCGACCCAAAAGTCACCCGACCACCGACGCCACAGAAAAGTTGAAAATTCGGCTAAGTATGGGACGGTCGGGCCATTGGAGGAAGTAAAATTCCGCCGTTGCGGAAGGTTTCACAATCTTCCCATCCGCCGTTGTGGACGGATTGGTGAAGTCTCCCGCCCGTTGTTGCGGACGGTAAATCGATTTGGCTTCTGATTGGAAAGGCTGCCGACAGCCGACACAGTAAAAGAAAGATTGAAACTTTTTCTAAGTGTTTTAGTGTTCGTCGGAAGGGAGAGTGGTCCGACGTCCGATGTTCCGAGAGTCCGCCGACGTCCGATGTGATTCTAAGTGCCAAATCGGAAGAGATGGTGAAGTCGGCGTTCGCCGTTGCGAATGAATTGGAGAAGTTTTTCGTCCGACGTTGCGGAAGGAAGAATGGTCTGGGAGCCGATTCAGAGGAAGACAAAGTCATCCGACTTCCGATCCAGAAGTCAGCCGACGTCCGACGTAAGTGCCAAGTCGGAAGGTTTGGAGCTTTTGAGAGCCGCCGTTGCGGAAGGTTCGGAGCTTTCGAGCGTCCGCCGTTGCGGAAGCTGGAGGCATTTGCCGGCCGATTAAGAAGACTGCCGACGCCGCAAGAGAAAGTGCGCCGATCGGAAGAGGAAAGGGAAGGAGCGTCCGACGTTGCGGAAGGTTGGAACTTCCGGGGGAGCCGCCGTTGCGGCTGCCTAAATGGCTAAACCACCCGATGCGAAAGGCTTCCGACAGCCGATCAGAGAGACAGCCGACACCCGATTTGCATAGGAAAAATTTGAGTTTTCCATGCGATTTTTCCAGCAGATTTTAACTATTTTCCAGTGGGATTTTTGACTGTTTTTCAGGGGAATTTCAGGGTTGAAAATAAGAGAAATTGGCAGCGATCTTATGCGCCAGATTGCGCGAAAATCAACAATTTACAAAAAAAAAAAAAACGAGGGCAGCGCCCTCGACCCGCCCTGTAGTGGCGCAGGGAAGCCACAAGGGGGCAAGCCCCCTTGACCCCCATCATCCCCCTCAGATAGTCATTCCTTGAGGAAGAAAAATTTTGTGTGTTTGGGCATTTGTAATTTTATGATTATTCCAGGAAGAAGGTAAGTAATGATGTTTTATATCAATGTTATGCATCTAACAATTGTGTTATTAACACGTTTGCAGAATCATAAGTTACCCTCAAGGGAAGTATTCCAGGTAGTGCAGTTGGTGAGTAAGTTGCGGTTCAGTATGAGAACCCAGGATGCGTATGATGCTCAGGATTCTTACGAGAGAGCAGAAGATGCCATGGAAGAAAATGTCTGAAATAGAAATGATGACATTGAGTCTAATGGAAGGAGATTCCAAGAGACACCATCAGATGTTGCAGCCACTATGAGAAGATTGATTAAAGCCCAAGAAGAGCAGCATCAGTTGAATGCTGCAATGTTGTAGAGTTTGACAGACTTGCATAAGAATATAGACTCTAGACAAGGTACAGCAAGACCAGAAGGCAGTAAGAGCAGTACTAGGAGAAGGAGAAGGACTCCTAGTGGATCATCTGATTCTGAAGAATCCAGCGGGGATTCAAGTTCTTCTACTCATAGAAGGAAAAGAAAGAGACATCATAAGGATCGCTCTCGTGATGAATTTAAGAAAGCTAAACCTCCTACATTTGATGGTGAGGTAAAGACTGGACAAGAGGCTGAAGCTTGGCTTCTTGGTATTAAGAAGTACTTTCAAGTGCACGATTACTCAGGAAACATGAAGGCAAGAGTTGCCATATTCAATCTGAATGGAAGAGCATCCATTTGGTGGGAACACTTCAAGCAAGTGAAGAGGACCAGTGAAAGGAGACTGAAGTGGAAGCAGTTCAAGAAGTATTTTAAGCAGAAATACCTCTCTGACAGGTATTATGATGACAAGATTAAGGAGTTCCATGAGCCGAGATTGGGATAGCAGACCATGGAAGAGTATGCAAATAAGTTTTTGGAGCTATTGAGGTATGTCCGATACATCAGAGATGAAAAATTAAAGGTCCAGTGCTTTCTGAGTGGATTACCTCAGTCTTATAAAGATAGAATTGAGTTTTATGAGCCTAGAACTCTTGAAGAAGCAATAAGGAAGGCTAAGTATTGCTATGACCAAAGTAAGGGTAAGCCAGATTACTATAAGGCATGGAAGGACAAGAAGAACGAGAAGTTTGACCAAAGAAAGAAAGGTTTCAAACCTTCTAGCTTCAGGAATCAGCAGAAGCAGCCATCTCAAGCTGCGAGTAAGCCAGTTGGAGTGACCGAAGAAAATCCTAAAGATCCACAACAGAATAGAGGGCCACTTCAATGTTGGAAATGTGGAGGACCCCACATGTGCAGGAATTGTCCACTAGAGAATGAGAGTGCCAGGCCAGCTTATAACGTTCAGGAGGCAGAAACAGTGGGTCAAGTAGCAAGGGTAGTCCCTAGGATCTATGCAGCACTCGAGGACCGCCAGGCAGATCACCAGTCAGCGGTGGTTGAAGTAGCAGGTAAGATTGTTGAGCAATCTGTTTCTATTTTGATTGACCCTGGTTCTACTCACAGTTACATTACTCCTAGAGTAGTGGATATTTGT
>LPNX011072043.1:8816-21671 GCA_001517045.1 Pseudotsuga menziesii
GGGCTTCTAGATACATATTGTGGTGGCATAGTTTTGATTCAATATCCCATCTTGTCATAATTTCCAAATGTTTTTCTTGAAGAGTTGCATGGACTTCCTCCCAATTGTGATTTGGTGTTATTTGTTGAACCAAATACCATATATAAGTTCCCTTATGCCCATGCTTGAATTCCATTAGTTGCAGATGCATATGAACAATTTTTTGGATTTAGAGCTAATCCAACCTAGCATGTCACCTTGGGGAACACCGATTATCTTTTGTGAGGAAGAAGGATGGATCCTAGATGTTGTGTATAGATTACATAGAGTTGAATATTAAGGCCACCATATATAATCAATATCCATTTCCTTATAGCTATGATTTTTTTATTATATTAATGGGGCCACAATGTTTTTTAGTATTGATTAATGATTGGGGTATGATAATCTATAAATAAAGGATGCAAATATCATGAAAACTGCTTTTACATTTTGATTTAAGAATTGCAGGCTTGTGGTGGTTCCTTTCAGGTTGACTAATGTGCCTATAGTATTAATGAATCTCATAAATAGTAAATTTCATAAATACCTAGAGAAGTTTGTTCAGTTATTCCTTATTTCATAAGTACTTAGAAACTTTTGTTCAACTATTCCTTAATTATATATTAATCTATTCATAAACTCCAAAAGAGTACTTATATTTATGCTAAGCTCTCAAAATGTTCCTTCTTTCATATCGAGATCCATTATCTTTACGCATCATTTCCTCACAATGGATCTTGAAATGATTAAGGCCATTGGAAATGCGTTGACATAAATAATACATAGGATTTGCATAGTTTCATGGGTAATATGGTTTTCAATCCAACATTGGGTCATTAGGGTTTACTTAGGCCAAACCTAGCCTTGGAAAACAAATTACATTGGCGATTTCCATTTTTTCTCCATATGATGGTTATGAATATTTATGATTATGATCATGAAGATTATGGTTGGGACCTGGTCTGGTCGGCTATGTGAAACTGATGGAAGTCGCTTAGCCTCTCCCCAATGGGGCCCATTTATAGGAAAACAACCAAGGGGAGTGATGAAAGCCTCTCTTGGAATGTGATATGTAACTAAATGCTTGTCCTTTGTCGATATGCATCGAGACTATAGAAAATTTAGTGTGAGGAACCATTTGAAAGATGCACTCAACAATCTGCATCTCGTGCGAAACCGAGGAATTCTCCTAGATTCTTCTGTTCATGCAATCTTATCGCAGGCCTATGTAAACAACAAAGATCTACCTCGAAGGAAAACAAGTTCATTCCCACATAATGCACATAGGATATGAATCTGGTGACACATTTTTAGTGAACAAGGTTTTGCTAGTATCATCCAAGTGCGGAGTTTTGGCCGATGCTCACATGGTTTTTGGTGGACTGCTAAAGTGAAACATTGTCTTATGGACTGTCATGATCGCAGCTTATTGCAGGCGTGGGCTGCATGAGGAAGTGCTATCACCATTTGATTGAACATGGAGAGTGGGCATCCAAACAATTTCCTTCACCTTCGCCAGCATTCTCCCGGCCTGTCCAAGTTTGTTGGCTTTTAAATACGGCAAGGAATTTTTAGTGAACAAGGTTTTGCTAGTATGAGCCAAGTGCGGAGTTTTGGCTGATGTTCACATGGTTTTTGGTCGAATGCTAAAGTGAAACATTGTCTTATGGAATTCCATGATCGCAGCTTATTGAAGGCGTGGGCTGCATGAGGAAGTGCTATCACCGTTTGATCGAACGCAGAGAGTGGGCATCTAGCCAATTTCCTTCACCTTCGCCAGCATTCTCCCGACCTGTCCAAGTTTGTTGGCTTTTAAATACGGTAAGGAATTTCATCATGAAATAATAAGAAGTGAAGTACAATCCAAATTTTTTTTCTGGGAAACGGTTTTGTAGACATGTGTTGCAAAATGTGGTTTTGTAGAAGTTGCATGCAAAATGTTTGACAAAATGACTGAATGAAATTTGGTTTCATGGAATAGTATGTTTTCTAGGGTAAGCCCAAAATGGGTATTTCGATGAGGCTATTAAACTCTTTCAGAAGATGCCTGAAAGGAATGTGGTGCCATGGACTACCATGATTGCAGGATATGTGAATAAAGGATTTTCGACAAGGCCGTGAAGCTCTTTAATGAAATTCTCGAGTGAAATGTGGTATGTTGGATTGCGATGATTGCAAGGTGTGTACAATTTAGCCTAAACAAACAGAGGTATTTTTTTCTGAAAACCAACATACATAATTTAATGTAGGTGGGATTGATTTGCAAAAATAGCAATGTTTTTTTTTTCTTCTGTTTTTGCAAAAACCTGACTAACTCAAGGTGAGAAGAAATATGCAAACCTGCAACAAAAAATTCCTTTCTCACCACGGTCAGATCAAGGTGAGTATTATATGCAACATAGTATGGCTTAGCTAGCCTTGACCAACTCAAGGTGAGGAATTTGACAATTTTAGAATTTTGCATAGGTGGAGCTCATACTTATAGCCAAAACATACGTGCTGGCATCAATTAGATCAAGGATACAGTTACAACACTTCTTATTGTCCCCAACTAGATCAAAGAGAAAAATTTCCCTTAAGCAATCGTTGTAGCAGCAAGGGGATCTAACATGCATCTCTAACTACAATTTCGTTATAAATGAATGTACACATCCAACCAAAAGTGCTAGAATACAACATTATACACAATTCTGGGGAAAAGATAATGCCATGGCACTTTTGTAAATAACACCTAAAGTGAAACTGGATGTGCAAAACTTGAATCTTGTTGGTTTAAAAGAGTATATGCACACATTCACAAACATGAGAGTGAAGATAACATGGAACATCATTTTAAAGTTCCAACAAATATATATTAAAGGATGTGCATGATAGATGTTACCCATGCAATACCTGCATACCACACTCTTTCAACTATACCATCTCTTGGATACTTATAGTAATTTAACTGCCAATCCTCACATAAATATTCATTGATTCATACAGAAACATGTAATTGAATTGATTTGAAACACACTAGAATGTCCATACCATCTCTTGGACATCATTGATTTTGGGTTATGCTCAGAATGGGCGTGTTGATGAAGCTTACAAACTTTTTGAGAAGATGCCCGAGAGGAATCTAGTCTCTTGGACTGCAATGATTACAGGATATGCACAGGATGGGCGTGTTGATGAGGCTCTGAAGCTCTTTAAAAAAATGCCACTACGAAATGTGGAATCGTGTAATGCAATGATTGCAGGATATGTACATAATGGCCGAAATGAAGAGGCCCTGAAGCTTTTCCGAGAAATGCAAAAGCATGACATGAAGCCAAACTCAATGACTCTTGCTAGTGTTATTGCAGCATGTGTTGATCTGGTAGCATTGGAATAGGGCTTGGAGATCCATGAGAAGTAATCAAGAGTGGATTTGTTTGACAAAATGGATCACAAAGATTGCAGGCTATGGTGTGCATGGCTTTGGTAAGGAATCCCTAAGGCTCTTCGAACAAATGCAGCACTGTGGAATATCACCGGATCATGTTACCTTTGTCGGAGTTATGTCTGCGTGTTTCCATTCAGGCCTAGTGGCTTGCAATACTTTAATTGCATGAGTCACTATCATCAGATTACACCCACAATGGAGCACTATGCTTGCATGGTTGACCCTTTCGGCTGAGTTGGGCACCTGGATAAGGCACACAACTTTATCAATAGAATGCTAATAAAACCTGATTATATTGTGTGGAGTTATTTCATCGCTGCCTGTAGAATCCATAAGAATATAAAGCTAGGGGAATTTGTTGCAGAATGCCTCATTGAATTGGATATCCAAAAAGCCACACCTTATGTGGCTCTATCAAACATCTATGCTATAGCAGGACAGTGGGATGGCATCTATGCTGCAGCAGGACATCTCACCGAGCAGGGCATTGACCTTGATAGCTATCTTCCATACTGGTTGAGCTTTCTCCTGAAAGATTCTGTGATTTATTTTATTCCATATGCACCAGCAAATTAACTTGGGGAGTTTCAGCCAGCAGGCTCTAACTCCATTTTTGTGGTTCAGCTCACCTTGATATAGAGTTTCCCAACTAGTAAAACAGGCCTGAATTGTATCTGGCAAATGTACTCCACCTCCCAACAGCTTCAACACATCATCCCAAACCGAAATAGTATAGGGGCACTTTAGAAATAAGTGTCTGATATTTTCTGAGGCTTCAGTACATAATGGGCATCGAAAGGGGCCGTCAATTCCTCTTTTCTCCAAGTTCTCGCCGGTGAGCACTCTCTCATGCATCAATGACCAAGTGAACATATCGATTTTTGGTAGAGTGCTGCAGTTCCAGAGATTATTCCATACACGTGGGTTTACAGGCACATTATAATTTGCAGCATATCTTTGATATCCCTCTGACGTTGAATAACTGCCAGTATGCCTCCCCCAACCACGACGATCCCTCTTGGTTTTTGCTACCGGTGCCAGCCCAGCCAGATGGTTGGTAAGTTTCGATTTCTTAGCGTCTAGATCAGTAGGACAGTCCGGCATATTCCAGCTAGCCCATCAATTAGGCAACACAGACTCCCAAATGGATATGTCCCATAGCGTGTTCATCCCCAGGGAAGCCAATCTCTCCTGCAGACGTGGAGTTTGGGGAGGGGTCTTCCCTAGAATTTTATCATGCCAAAGATTAATCGATTTCCCATTGTCAGCGACCCAATACAATTCGTCTTTGAACTGTGGCAATGCTTTGAGACCAGTGTTATCGGAACTGGACTGGAACCGGAAAAACCGGCCAGTCTGACCGGTTTACAGGGTTGGCCGGTCCGGTCAGCAAAAAAATTTCAAAAAACCATATTTTTGTCCAGACCGTGTATGGAACCGGCCAAAACCGGCCAAAACCGGCCGAACCGGTCAAAAACTGGCCGAACCGGCCGGTTTGGACTGGGGACTCTGGATACTCAATTTTTTAAAAAAAAACGAGAATTTGATTACATGCCTGGAAATGATGGATAAGATGTTTGATGTGTATTACCCACGGTGACATGGGATATCTTCTCCAAGTTTGGCAGCTGTCCCAAGAATGATCATGTCCTTCTCATCCCAACTCAGGTGCAAATCATTGGGCCAGTTTTCGTACTTGAGAGTATAGTAGTCTTGAAAATACAATGCTGCACATACCTCATCACGCAATGCCAAATATTCTTGATATTGGAGCATGTACTTAAGTGATGCTAGCCTCTTCAAATTTTCATCAAAGATATCTCTAATTGACTCCATGCTTCTGCCAAAAATGAACTAAATTGTTTAACCCAATCAAAGAGTTGAACTGAGAGCTGATACACACTTTAATTTACTACTGTAACTTGCAAGTCGGGCCCAATCTGACTGCGATGACTTTGTGAAGACACGGAGTTATGACTTCTATAATAGGCTTGGTCTTGTACTGCTGTAGCATATAGTTTGGCACCACTAGGTTGTTTTCTACTATAGGTGATATTCCTTACTTGAGAATTGACTTAGGGCATTTCTGTTGCTAGTTTGGTTAAGGATTTTCAACAAACAGTTCAGATGTCTACTGCTGAAACTCACTGCCCAATACCATACCACTGGAAATTCTCTCTATGACTTGTGCTGATTGATTTGAGGTTGTTTCATCAAACGAAGTGTGTGGAATGCATCATATATAACTTTGTATATAGAAGTAACTATTTGACACATCAAAATTAGACTTGGAAGAGCATATTCAAATATACATGGTTCATTAAAGAATTTGATTACATGCCTAGAAATGATGGACAAGATGTTTGATGTGTATTACCCACGGTGACATGGGATATCTTCTCCAAGTTTGGCAGCTGTCCCAAGAATGATCATGTCCTGGATTGATATGTATGCGCATGAATTTACATATGTTTTTTACAAAATATGAATATTTTATGTATTTTTTAGTCAGTCGGTTTTTTACTCGGTTTTTTTCCGGTTTTGGTCCGGTTCACATTTTGGGCTTCGCCGGTTTGATGACCGGTCCGGTTCCGATAACACTATTTGAGATAGATATTGTAAATTGAATAACCTTTCTGATTCACATGGGCGCCATCAAGGCATCTAAGCCTCAATCCACTGAAGTATTTGGCTTTCAACACCTAACTTCACCAAGAGGGCTTGGGGGCGATCAAGTTCCAAAGCAGCTTGGCTCCCATAGCCAAGTTTTGGTTTCTAAGATCTCTGATGTAAAGACTGCCCTCTGTCCTGGGTAAGTTAATTATTTTCCAGCTGACCAGTGCAATTTTTTTGCCTCCCCCAGCATTGCCACTTTTCTAGAGAAAGGATCTAAGCAATCCTTCGATCTCTGAGATTACTTTGGCTGGAGCTAGGAGAAGAGAGCTCTGATAGAGTAGGTAGCTATTCAAGACTACCTTCCCAGCCAAAATTAACCAAATTGACCCCCAACCATGGATTTTCCTTTTGATTTTCTCCACAATTGGGTTCCAGGCTGAACTCTTGGGTTTGGATTTGAAGATGGGGATCCCTAGATAGTTGAAGGACTACCAGGCGACAACACCATCCACATTGAGAATCCGAGAGATATCTAGCATTTCTCTAGGATTGATATTCCATCCATAGATCAGGCTTTTCCTAAAATTGATTTCGCTTTCGGAGGCATGGCAATAGCGATTCAGTTCAGACTTGAAACGACGGGCTATGATTTGACTGGATCCCCCCAACAATATAGTAACATCCGCAAATTGCGTGTGATTGATATCTTTTGTGCCTCTGGCCATCCTAATTCCGGGGAGATCCTGCTCAAGCCTGGAATTTTCCAGCTGAAAGCTAAGTACAGAAGCCTGGATGGCATAAAGCAACAGGGAGAGCGGGAAGCCTTGCCTCAGACCTCTCAAGGCTTGGAAGAAAGGAGTAGCTCTGCCATTGACTAAAGGGGATATCCATGACTTGCTGATATAGGCCTTGACCCAGGAGATAAAATATGAACTGAAACCAAATTTCTACATTACTTGAAGGAGAAAGGGGTGGATGACTCTATTGAAGGCAGGGATGATTT
Source organism: Pseudotsuga menziesii (assembly GCA_001517045.1). NCBI lineage: Eukaryota > Viridiplantae > Streptophyta > Pinopsida > Pinales > Pinaceae > Pseudotsuga > Pseudotsuga menziesii. The sequence continues at coordinate 15,884 of LPNX011072043.1, forward strand.
TAGGGGCGAATTATAGCCCATAGGCAAATTTTAAGGGGTGCCCAAAAAAGGGTGGGCGAATTTTTAATATTAAAATGGTTTTTTTTAATTTAATAAATTAGCCCATTTTTTATTTTATATATAATTTTCCCCAATTAAATAGCCTGTGCGGTTAAACTATGAAAATTCATACAATGGAATTTAGCCCATTCGTCGATGGGGAAAATCAGACATTCACCTGGATTTCTTCTATAATGGAGGTTAAATCCCCAAAAATTTCCAGTTTTGGTGGAGAAATGGAGATGGTTCGCCTGGATTTTATCGATGATAGGTTAAAAATTTGGTATTTCACCCTTATTTATGGAGCTTTGGGTAAACTTATCTCAGTTTGTCCTTGATTTGCAGGCTCATGGACGCAGGACAATGTTCGATTTCAGGTGGTGGCCAGGCCATGGACGCAGGACAACGTTTGATTTAAGGTGGTGTTTTCCTTGGTTCGCCAAAGATGCAAGACAGACGGGGTTTGGACGCTGGACATGGTTTGATTCCATGTGGTGGTGGTCATGGCCGTGGCGGTCTTCATTCTCCATTGACGCAGGACAAGGTTTCATATAAACATTTGAATATTTATTAGATTCATTTGATATTGAGATTCTAGATTTTAAAGCTTAGAGTCTTGAAAAACATGGATGGCCTAGGTGTTTGATGTTTAGATTATTCTGCATATTATGATGATGCCCTAGCATGATATCTTCATGGGATATTGGTGATTGTGTGATTGAAGACTTACATTTTCCTAAATCTGCCATGCCAACTCAATTGCAAGCAGCCAAGCAGAATTTGGGGTTTCAACTCCTATGGCACGGCTTGATTTTGCACAACAACAGGGTCAAATGACAAGTGGAGTGCCAAGACTGCTGTTTCTATGGCTGCAGAGAAAGGTCTATGCTACAAAGAAACTAAGAATCTTAAACATTGGGTGGAGAGATTTGCTGGTCCATCTGCTAAATATATTCCTGATGGTGAGATAACTCTGGAGTAGCCTGTTTATGAATGTTTGTATTGCAATTAGCATGATGATGGATGGAAATTATAGCTCAAATTCATGATGGACATTCTGGTCAAAATCAGACACTTTCGAGAGCATTGCAGTTCATTCATGGAGAGGTAATCAGTCATAAAGAGTTAACATAACACCCAAAGTAAGAAATTCTTTGTTGCAATTTTGGCAACCGATTGAAGGGCTTAGAAGTCTAAGTCAAGGTGAGATGGTTGGCAGGAATATGGAAGCTGTTATTGAAAGGACTAATTTTAAAAGCTATGTCAAAAAAATTGATGATAGTGAGAAAACCTGTTGTATCACTTACAGGCCAATTTGTTTGGTTTTTGCCAATGAACAATAGCTCAACTATGCCTACTACATCCAATGGTAAATTTGTGGTGACCAATTTTAGTAGTTTGAAAACCCAGCAAACTTGATAACTATATTCAATGTTGCTTACAGTCATTCACATCTTCACCTGATGTTTGGCCTGTTAATAATGGACCAGTCTATTAGAACTTTCAGATCTGGCAAAAGAAGGCATGTAAATCGCTCCTCCTTTTAAGAGGATCCTGTAGCAGGAATGAGGCACTAACAGAATTGACCAAGGGCATTCATGGCAGCCATAAATCAGTCTTAAACTTAGTAGAACAAGCTCTGTATAAGCAGAATTATCCTTGGAAGCACTAGCACAGAATTCAGTGGGAAATTTGTGGACTATTTCACTTTCAAACTTGCAGTAAAAGGAGTATTAACAGATCTAGGTGTATTTTTCAGCAACATATGTATTGGCTGCCCATAGCAGCAGCTCTAAATCTGCATTTTCTTTGTGTTAAAGGGGCCTGTTCTTGATCAACATTCACCATAATGATGGCCGCAATCAACCTGTAGGGAATAGTTATGATGAAGACATTGAACCTTGTGGGAGCCTTTCGATTTGTTTGACAGACATCCACCCTTTTAAGTGTACACTGTGCATCCTTCATGGCCATCCTTCATGGTCCTGTCATGACAGTGTCTAGTTTTTGAGGATCTTCGTACCTGGTTTGGAGGCTGTGCATCACTCTTTCGTGCGTCTTGGAGGATATTCATTTGAGAAAGATTAGAGGTATTTTATATGGATTGGTGTTATTATTATATTTTGAAAAAATCCTCCTCTTCTCATAGTGCTGAAAGCATGTCTAGGGTATCTATTATGCCAAAGTTACCCAGAAATTGCATATTTATTAGATTCATTTGATATTGAGATTCTAGATTTTAAAGCTTAGAGTATTGAAAAACATGGATGGCTTAGGTGCTTGATGTTTAGATTATTCTGCATATTATGATGATGCCCTAGCATGAGATCTTCATGGGATATTGGTGATTGTGTGATTGAAGACTTGAATTTTCCTAAATCTGCCATGGCAGCTCAATTGCAAGTAGCCAAGCAGAATTTGGGGTTTCAACTCCTATGGCACGGCTAGATTTTGCACAGCAACAGGGTCAAATGACGAGTGGAGTGCCAATACTGCTGTTTCTATGGCTGCAGAGAAAGGTCTATGCTACAAAGAAACTAAGAATATTAAACATTGGGTGGAGAGATTTGCTGGTCCATCTGCTGAATATATTCCTGATGGTGAGATAAATCTAGAGTAGCCTGTTTATGAATGTTTGTATTGCAATTAGCATGATGATGGATGGAAATTATAGCTCAAATTCATGATGGACATTCTGGTCAAAATCAGACACTTTCGAGAGCATTGCAGTTCATTCATGGAGAGGTAATCAGTCATAAAGAGTTAACATAACACCCAAAGTAAGAAATTCTTTGTTGCAATTTTGGAAACCGATTGAAGGACTTAGAAGTCTGAGTCAAGGTGAGATGGTTGGAAGGAATATGGAAGCTGTTATTGAAAGGACTAATTTTAAAAGCTATGTCAAAAAACTTGATGATAGTGAGAAAACCTGTTGTATCACTTACAGGCCAATTTGTTCGATTTTTGCCAATGAACGATAGCTCAACTATGCCTACTACATCCAATGGTCAATTTGTGGTGACCAATTTCAGTAGTTTGAAAACCCAGAAAAATTTATAACTATATTTAGTGTTGCTTACAGTCATTCGCATCTTCACCTGATGTTTGGCCTGTTAATAATGGACCAGTCTATTAGAACTTTCAGGTCTGGCAAAAGAAGGCATGTAAATCGCTCCTCCTTTTAAGAGGATCCTGTAGCAGGAATGAGGCACTAACAGAATTAACCAAGGGCATTCATGGCATCCTTAAATCAGTCTTAAACTCAGCAGAACAAGATCTATATAAGCAGGATTATCCTTGGCAGCACTAGCACAGAATTCAGTGGGCAATTTGTGGACTGTTTCATTTTCAAACTTGCAGTAAAAGGAGTATTAACATATCTAGGTGTATTTTTCAGCAACATATGTATTGGTTGTCCATAGCAGTAGCTCTAAATCTGCATTTTCTTTGTGTTAAAGGGGCCTGTTCTTGATCAGCTTATCATGTACACTCTTCCCTTTAATAATTCCATATACATCTTAAAACTTCAAGTTTTTATTCTAGCAAAATGCAATCAGATTTTCATAATTTTGTTTGGGATATAAATCCCATTTACCATCCTAAGGGGATGGGAGACATTGACTTACAATATTGTCAAAGATGGATTTGAATGAATTTGCATCTCTTTCTAGTTGGGTTTCTTTTCCCTGTTTTATTTGAGATATATTCCTTTTATTAATCAAATTAGAGACATCCATGTTGGTCTTTTTTGTATATGTTATTGTCAATGCTTTCAACTCCTCATTGGTTCTAGTGTTCAGGATGTCTATGATATATTTGGAAATATCTGGTTTTTTTTCCAACTAATCCAATTTACTCTTGATATCTTTCATAGTAGTAGAAGATAGGGTCACTCATATTCAACAATAGTGAAATAGATCCAATGCTTGGTGAGGGTGATGGCTATTTGATCCCAAACCAAGTGTTTTTCTCCTTTTAAAAGGGGATTCCATATGAGCTTATTTACAACGTGATCTACTTTTTTTTGCAACTTGATCTTGGTCTCATGTAAGTCAGTGATGGCAGAGTGTATTTTTTGTGCCAAATCTCTTAGGAGCCCTACGTCATCTTCATTTTTCGTAAGTATTCTTTCACCTTGCTAAGTTCTAATTTCTTGAAGGTCATATCTCATAAAATGTTTGCAAGCTAATCAGTTGGATAGGCTAAAGACGATGAATGGAGTGCAGTTCCCTTCGCAGATATTAAATTATAATTATCCAGTTTTAGATCATTGGATTCTTTCTCCAATATTTATACTTTGTCTTTGTATTCCTAAACAAATTTTACCATTTGGTCCTTCTCCTCTTTGGATTCCAATATATCTGATGTATGAACATGTCATTTTGTTGGGACTTTCAATTTTTTATTTAGAGATTGGATTCCATTATCCTTTTTCTTTAATAGGTTTTGCACAGGAGTGGGGTTTTATGGGTCTAATCCCCACTCTACTACCTTATACTCCATGAGCTTAGTAATTTTCAATTACTTGGACTTGTTAGCGACCTTATCATGCTTGAGTCATCTATCTATCATGTGAACTGTATGCTGCAACTTGTTTAAATTCATGGTTGATATGAGAACATCCGTAAAGATCATCTCCCTAGTATTCCTATTCCACTATATGTTATTAGTGGGACGCATTGAGGTCATTGATGTACTTAGTGGCCTTATACTTGTCAAAAATATTATTTCCTTCTGTGCATGTTAGCTATAGTATTATCATATTAAAAGCTCCATGTTTTAAATCTATAGTAGACAACAACCTAGAATGCTCTCTTGTATAAATTTATAACTTAGGAAATAAATCTTTATTTAGATGAACATTATTAGTTCTGATTTGGGAATATAATCCAAACAATCTAGAACTAAATCTAGGAGATTGGGCTGAACATGTTCCCTATTGGTAGGATGAATATTTTCCATGGGGCCATTAAGTTGTTCTGAAGCCATCAATGGTAATTGATGGTATTTTCAATGAATATGTATATCTCTGCGCTTTATGGGAAATGATACTATAGATTGCAAATCAACCTTGACTCTTTGAAGGATCTTCAACTCTCAAGGTGACAATACTAAAAACCCTATTTGAAGGCTTTGAGCTCTCAAGATGATAGTATTTGCTGTGCTGTTGGAAACTAAGATTTCATACTGCAGTGTAGTTCTCTCGACAACTTACTTTGCTTAGCTAAGTAATAATAGGATTTTTACCATCTTGTTGGAGCTAGATTTGGATGCTGGAAACGTTTGTCTCCTTGAAAGACTCATACTCCTATTTTGTTGGAATCATATGTAAGCAACTGGATTTGTAAATGCTCCAACCTCTTAGAATTGTCACCTACTCATTGATACTTTTACTCATTCATGAAATCAAGGCATGCAAATGTTGCCAAAAGAGGTGAAGAATAAGCAGCGGGTGATTTTGCATTTGTGGCATTACATAATCAATCAACTAAGTCTATAGCCTGGTATTCGACTCAGGTGCATCTCACCACTACAAGTGTCACAGAAACTGGTATGTAAATTTCATTAAAGATAGGAGTAATAGTGAATCTACTACTTTGGGTGATGGATGGAATCACTATGTTAGAGGATGTGAGGTTGTTCATGTCACATTGAACAATACTTTAACTTATACTTTCAAAAACGTTCGATATGTTCCTAACATGAGCAAAAATCTCGTCTATTAGTGAGATAACTAGGAACCCTAATA
>LPNX011072043.1:33132-79078 GCA_001517045.1 Pseudotsuga menziesii
TTAAATTCCAAGGGGAAAACCCATAAAACTTCAACTACCCTTTTTGTCTTTTATTCCTAGTCATCTAAAGTTGGTGAAGGAAGTTATTTCCTTGGGATGGGAAAGGTATGGCGGTCAAATTCGAATTTGGGAAGTCACCCATTTTTGGAAAGCATGTTTTTGGCTTCTTGGGAAAGTAAATGCTTGAAAATGCATTCCGAAGCCATTATTCACCCATGCGTTTTCTTCCTCATGCAACTAGATATAGTTGGGGAATTCTCCCTCATGATTTGGGTTGTTCTCTTCATTCCTCCATGGTTGGGGATTTCGTTTTTGGTATGGTTGAGTGAATGTGCAGCAATGATTCTCAATTACGGGGTTTTCAGAGGCCGTTTTTCCTCTCTCACACAACGGGAACATGCTGTACGTTTCCTCCATGTTTTTATGTTGTCTCCTCATTCCTTCATGCCCAACAATCCATTTTTGTTATTATTCAATGAATGGGCAGAAGAGAACCATGATTTTGGGGTTTAAGGAAGCCATTTTTTCCCACGTGAAGCCATAGACGTCTCTGAAATCAAGTTTTCTATCAGAGGGTTTTTTTCCCTTGTTTCCATTTTTGTTTTGGCTTCCCAGGACATTTTTTTCCATACCCAGCAATGGTATTTTGTTGTGAAGTGCATCCTTGTGTTGGCTTGGCTGAGTAAGTCCAAGGAACCTATATGTTAGATCGATGGCTGTGTTGGATGTGATTGTTGGCTTGGATGAGAAAGTCCAAGGACCCCATGTTATTGGTTGTTTCCTCAGGAACCTGTGAAACCCAATTCCTCATTGTCTTGGTTGGATAGTCTGTGAAACCCAACGATGTGTTGGCTTGATTGTGGATGTACGATTTTGGATATTTGTGAGCCTATTGTTGTTCCCTAGATCCTTGTGGAATCATGCCCAGCTCGGGGGTAGAATGCTGCTGAGAGATTGATGAGCACAATGGCTTATGGTTGGGTGTAACGTTTAAGCAGCATAGCTAGTTGCGGGCCAACTAAATTACAAGATAAGTATTCACTTGTATTTCTCCTGTCTATTTACCTCTGCAACTGTAATTGTTTGATTTATGAATTATAAACATGTTGAATGTGTTGAATGAATGATTTTTTTCCGCAGTATATTTCATGTATTATGGATCTGTATATGTATTTTTATGTTCAATGCATTTTATATTTATGTTCATGGGGTTGGATTGCCCAGATTTGATAGCAGCAGTGTTGGTCGCATCCTCTCCATCGCTGGGATGAGGGGTGGGTACGTGACAACACAAAATTCAATCTAATGTGTTTTCAAAATAATTTTAAAATTGAGGAAGTTCATAACTCATGAAAATATATCGATCTCAAGGAAGTAAACTTAGACACATGATTAATATATCAATTGACTTATTTATGTTAATATATTTTCTAAATATGATTTGAAGTTTTGAATATTGGAAATTTATACATCTTGCTGTATTGACATTGAGGTATTGGTGATGAAAAATAGAATATACATTTTAAATTGAAGCCATTATGTATAAGAGATCAAGAAAGGAAAACATAGATTCTAGACGCCATATCAAGTAGGACCCACATAGATATAACAATGATTAAGAACCAAAAATATCATCATTAGTGCACATTGAATCAACTGATTTTTTTTAGATAAAGAGAAAAGACCAAATGTGAAACGGACTTGAATGGTCGGGGAAGCACTATGACCAAAACCTGTGATTAATGTCTCTTTTTTCTTCCTTTTTTGCGTATAGACGATATTTCAATGTATCTTTATTCCTTTTTTTCGACAAAACGGTGTAATTTCACCAGTTGGTGCTATTTTAGGTGTTTTTTGCCATCCTTTTTCTAAAACTAGCACAAATTATGAAATAATTTCATAATTTGCATCGGATTTTTCACCTTGTCATGCGCTAGGTTTTGCATCATGTTTTGCGCTAGGTTTTGTGCCTAGCTTTGCACCTAGTTTGTACATTTAATCTTGTTGCGACCGCTTTTACATCCATGTTTGCCTCCACTTTTACACCGTTGTTTTCATCCACTTTTGCATCTAATTCTTCTCTTTTTTGCATCAAAGTTTACATCATGTTTTGAGTCTATTTTTGCATCTAATTTTGTTTCACCCAATTTTGCATCCACTTTTGCATCCATTTTTTCATCCACTTTTGCACCCACATTTTCATCCCATTTTGCATCCATGTTTACGTATTTTTTGCATCTACTATTGCATCCACTTTTTTCGTGTCCCAATTCACACCCATTTTTGTGCCTACTTTTCCACCTGCTTTTTCTTCAAATTTTGCATCCATATTTGCATAATTTTTGCATCCAAGTTTACATCAGTTATTTCATCCTTTTATGCATCCATTTTTTCATCCACTTTTGCATCAAGTTTTGCATTTGGTGTTACGTATAATTTTGCATCTACTTTTGTTGCATCCACTTTCGCATCCAATTTTACATCCATGGTTGCATCCACTGTTGCGTCATTTTTTCATCATGTTTTGCTTCCACAATTGCCTCATTTTTTGCATCCACTTTTGCATACCCTTTTGCATCCACTTTTGGTGCACCCCATTATGCGCCCACTTTGTGCCTACTTTTGTTGCATCCATGTTTTCATCCTTTTTTGCATCCATGTTTTCATCCACTTTTGCATGCAATTTTGCGCCCAAATATTGAAGATGACAATGAGGATAATGATTATGATATTGAGGAGGGATATGATGATGATGATGATGATGATGATGTTGATAATGAGGAGAATGATGACAATGATGATGATGATAAAAATGATGATGATGATGATGATGATGATGACAATGCTGACATTGACAATGATTATGATGGCAATGAAATAAATGATGATTATGGTGATGATGAGAATGGAAACGATTATGAACACAATGAGAATGATGATTGTGATCATTTAAAAAAATAAAATTTGTTATTTCTCATGCATAAATCATATGTGTCCTCCAGGACCCTTTTCCACTAATCACATCTTTTGGGTAGATGTTATTTCTTGTGTCAAAGGTAATGATGAATAACTGATTGCAATGCCAATAATCATGATGATGATGTCAAGGACAATGGTTGCGATGATGACATGAATGATGGTTATGAAAATTGTGATGACTATTGTACTAATAACGATGACAATGACTATGACGACGACAATGACGACGATGATCATTTCCGTCATCGTCATCATAAAATACATCATCACTAGATTCCATTGTCATTTAGTTCATCATTGACATCATTTAAAGCATATCGGATATGGATACCATTTAAAGAAGGCATAACAAGTGGGATATGGTTACGATTTTAATCATGCATAAATTTTAACTATGATTGCACACATTTTAATCTTGAAGATTGTAGTGAAACATGGTTTATTTACCTCTACCAACACTTTCTTATAAGGATCATCATCACCATCATAATCATTCATGTCATTCTCATTGTCATCATCATTTCCATTGTCATCATTACTATCATCATCATCATCATCATCATTATCATATAATCACATCATTGTCAACTTCATCGTCTTTGCCATTGTCTTCATCATCATTATCTATATCATCATTCATCTCATTGCCATTCATGTCATCATCTTAATTATTTTCATTGTCATCATCAACAACAAAATTGTCATCATCATCATTTAAACACATCATTGTGAATGCCATTATAATCAAATCAATTAAATTTATTGTGTCCACATTAGAACCCCAAATGAATTACATTTATATTCTCTGTATACTAGGTTGTATAGGTGCAAAACTAGGTGGATTATATCAAGATGATGCTAAAGTGGATGCAAATTGCATCCATTTTAGCATCCCAAATAAATTACATTTAAATTCTACTTGTGCTATATTGTCTAGTTGCAAAAATAGGCACATTATATAGAGATGTTGCTAAAGTGGACAAAATATGATTTGATGAAGAAATACGACAACAAAATAAAAAATATGAGGTTTCCTCGATTTCGCATCTTAGTTTTCATTTCCTATTGTATATTTAATCAAAAGTATTTTGATTTAGAGAGATGACGGACTCCGGGTTTAGGAAACTCATATAACTTTAGAATTTGATTTCTCATCTTCTGCATTCCGTCTTCTGCTTTCCTCCTTCTGTTTTTTTTCTGAACGGTTGATTTCTTTGCAGGTTCACTCCTGGCAGTTGGATCTGTTCATTAGATTATTTTTCAAACTTTGCAAATTTACCAAGGTGAGAAAGCCATGGATTCTTATGAGTCCTTTGATTATCTGGATCATATGCTTGGAACTATGTATTTCCATCAATGACAACCATATCACAATATGATCTATTTCCATATGATTTCAAACCATAAATACAACAATCTCCCCCTTTGGAATTGATGGAAACATTCAGATTCTAGAGGCATGATGTACTTGTAATCACCAACCACTTATCATCTGTAGCAAATAAAACTTCTCCCCCTTTGACATCAATGTCAAAGAAGACTCTATAGAACTGCTCCCCCTATCAAAGTGGACATGTTAGTTGGAATTGGATATGACACCCAACTTCTAGCGTAGATACTCAAACTGTGTCTTTGGTAAGGGTTTAGTGAAGATATCAACAATTTGTTCTGTAGAAGGAATACAATTCAATTGAACCACCCTGTTTGTAACTTGCTCCCTTAAGAAGAGATACTTATTACCATTTCAACAACTTGCATTATTTCAGGATGAGATGCTCTGATGTATAAGAGACTTATTATCATTGACAATATGTTCTTTGATCAACATCAAGTGAGGGATCATCCTTGCTGAGTTTACAACCAATGACCATAGGTGTACTAACAGGTGACGAATATTCCATTTGAAATCTCTTCCACATTTCATTCAAATACTTCTCTTAGGAGAGAAATAAACCTTCAGAACTATGAATAATGCAAAGACCAATAAATAATGACAATTCTCCTATCATTGACATCTCAAACTCATATTGCATGGCATTAGAAAACCACTGGACAGAAGAATCATTAGTGCATCCAAAAATAATATCATCCACATACACCAAAAAAACTAATAGATTATCACCTTGATATTTGATATACAAGTTACTGTCAATAGTACCTTTCTTGAATCCTTTGTACAGTAGATATTTATCCAGTCTATAATACCAAGCTCCTGGTGCTTGTTTCAATCTGTATAGATCCTTCTTCAGTTTGCATACATTGTCAGGATTGTCTGTTAGTTGGAACCCTTAAGGTTTCATTATATATACTTCTTCTTCTAGATCTCCATTGAGAAAAGCTGAATTAACATCCATTTGATACACTTTGAAGTTCTTATGACTGACATAGGCAAGAAAAATTCTGATAACTTCCAATCTTGCCACTCGTGTAAAAGTTTCATCAAAATCCTGTCCCTCAACTTGTGCATACCCCTTACAGACCAATCGAGATTTATTCCTCAAAATTTGTCCTTGTTCATTCATCTTGTTTTTAAACACCCACTTGGAACATATTACATTTTTATCTGCAAGTCTAAGAACCAACTCCCAAGTATTATTATGCTCAAAATGATTAAGCTCTTCATTCATGGCTTTAATCCAATCTTCATCCTCACTGGATTCTTCAAACTTTTTAGGTTCCATTGTAGATTGGAAAGAAATATGAGATTGTTCTGAATCTTTAATCAACTTCCTTCTTGTCAGATATCCTTTATTCTTGTCACCAATTATCTGATTTTCAGGATGATTGTTCTGAAAAATTATGGAAGGTGGTTTTGTTTCTATCTGTTGTCTTGAATCTTCCTGAATGTTTTCACTTTCATTATCTAACTCATAAATCTTCTTTTTCTGATTCTTGGACCCGTTATTCCTTAGTTTCAATTGCATGTTCTTTATCTGGTTCAACACTTCTTATTTGAATATCTTTTACATGCATTCCTTCATCGATTTTAACATCAATACAATCAACTAATTTATGCAGCCTCATATCATAACAAGTGTACCCTTTACTGTTTGCAGAATATCCTAAGAATATACCTTCATCAGCCCTGAAATCATATTTCCCAAGATGTTCATCATGATTTTTTATATAACATTTACTTCCAAAGAATTTAAAGTGTTTGATAGAAACAAGTATTCCAAACCATAGTTCATAAGGAGTCTTATCATTGTTTGGAATTAAGTGAGATTTGTTAAGAATATGGACAACTGTGTGAATTGCCTCTACCCAGTACGTATGAGCATATTCCTTTCATTCATCATTGATCTCACCATATATTGTACTAACCTATTCAGTCTCTCAACTACTCCATTATGTTGTGAGAGTCCTTGGAATAGTGCATTCTCTTTAAATTCTATGTGTATCACAAAACTCTTTGAATTCCCCTGAAATGAAATCTACTCATCTATCAGATCTTACTGCCTTCATTCTCTTTCCTATTTGATTCTCAGTCACAGGCTTAATGATTTTGAACTTTTGAAATGCTTTAGATTTTTCTTTCAGAAAAACAACCCATGTAAGTCTAGAATATTCATCAATGACCAACGTAACATATCTTTCTCTTCTTGTCCCTTCCTTTCTTGATGGTCCACACAAATCTATATGGACTAGCTGAAGTGGTTTTTCTATTGATGTGAAGTCCTTGGATTTAAACTGTGTGCAAGTCAATTTTCCCATTTGACAAGGTTTACAAACAAAGTCATGTGGCTTTGATATTTTTGGAAGATATTTTACTGCCACAATGTTCATAAGATTGATTATATGATCAAAGTTTAAATGTCCAAGGCTCTTATGCCAAATCCATCTCTCATCATACTTTTTTTTTTGTTAATAAGAAGGAATACATTCTATTACTTATGATACAAAAATGATATTACAATAAAACCTAGCCAGCTTGAAGATTCACGCATGACCAGGTTGTTTTCAGCGAGACTTAGACTATATTCTCCCCCGATTCCCAAACCCGTGGCTTTATTTGATGATAGGGAAACATGACCAACCCACAGACTTGCATATATCAAAACAAAGACATTCCTTTGACACCTAGCTTGACAGCCAATGATCCCATTTTTACATAGAGAATGACCCTGCGAAATACAAACACCCCCCCTATCCCAACTAAAAAGACGACAGACAAAAACAAACGTAAAAGAATCCGACATATACATAATTAAACTAAAACACGGAGAAGCCACAGTTCAAAAAGAGAAACACATAACCACAAAAGGCCCAAAATTCCAGTCATCCCACTACCCTCACTATAGAGGAGGGTGATTTGAGGTAGAAGGATGCACTGCAATGGGCGATCCAGAAATTCTTTGGCAATCTGGTCCAAAAGGAAAAATCCCACCCCACTCTCCTATTGCCCCCTCCAGATCAAGCTCAGGGCTTCCCTGATGCCATGCACCATTTGCACCTTTGCTTGCAAATCATGCGCAAGCAAAATCCACACCATCTAGAAAGGATTGACCACCGGGGTTCTCCCTTGGTGCGACTTGTACTCCCAAAGAAAAATGATATATTTCGCTACAATCTGTGCTTCCACTACCGCTGGGGTCTCGGCCATATATTGCACTCCCTAGTTAAAAGAAAGAGGGACCAGATTATCATCAGTAATCGGGGTATTAGTATAAGAGCTAGCCAAAGGAAAATCCCCCCCCCCTCAATCTTAACTCTTCCCCTATGACACCTTCAAAATCGCCATTTTTGAGCCATAATCTCAAGAAGAAGATATTTATTGGAGGCCGACACAAAACTGTACTCAATTTACAATTTGAATAGGATGATCCTTTCTCCTTCTGTGGGTGGCTTTATAACTTTTCATTTGTTGTGGGTGCAGTACTCAACCATCATCTAGTCTAGCTGATGTTTCCATTTTGCACCCTTTAGAGTGTCTTCCTCACATACCCAGAGCACATCATCCTTTTCCATATCCACCTTCCCATGCGAAAGATCAGCAGCCTCTTTCCCCATTAATGGGCACCTCGTATGGGTTTCTCTTCTTTTTCCAGCCCAAGAGGAGCAGCTCGAAATTACCCCACTGGTATGACTGAAGGGGAAGTTCCCACACCCCATTCTATACTCAGCAACCGTCAATGTAGGAAACCTTATTTATGGTGGCCAGTCCCCGCATCGTCCCTTCCTGATCGTGCAAGCGTGCCACCTCCTGTCTCCATCTGCTTCATAAGCTTACCACTTGTCCTCTCCAAATCCTCATCATTCTTGGAGTTAAATCTAAGTGGTGTGGATATAAACTCATGTACTTCTAATCCTGCCCTGAATAAAGGGAGAGAATCGTTATTATTCCCTAGCATGTGGCTTACATGAGGAGGTCTGGATGTGACATGGGTCCTATGCATATGAAGGGATGTGTCAGGTGGTTGGTTTAAGGAGAAGGAGTGGATACACATGGCCACCATTAGGCATGAAACCTCATAGAACTGTTGGGGCAGATCACCACCTTTCCTGCCCGCATCCTCCTCCGCCAACTCTTTACAGCGATGCCAAATCATGCACTCCTATTTTTCATGGAACCATTCTGCATGGAAAGAGTTATTCTTTACCACCCCTTTGTTAGCCAAAATGTCTGCCACCTTATTACCAGTTCTTCTGACATGCATGAGTTGGAGTGCTAGTGTTCCCATTAGCATCCTTCTGAGCTCAAATAACCTGCCTTCCCATCTCCAATTTTTCGATACCTGAGAGATGTTTGCACCATTTTAAAATATTCAAGAAATATTAGTGATTACCTGTGAGTATCCTTCCATAATTAAAGGAGTCTGCTGTTGTTGCAAGGCCCACGATAATCCATTGATGAGGCCTTCGAGCTCCACCAGATTATTGGTGCTAGTTCCAATGTCACCCCAAAATATGCTGAGAATTACTCCTTTCGAGTTCCTAATTGCTCCTCCAAAACCAACAGGGCTCGTATTTCCTTTTGCGGTGCCATTGAAATTGATTTTGAAAGAACCACCTAACAGGCACTACCAAGAATTTGGGCTGAATGGAGGCTTGGGCAAAGATATTGGTCGTTAATTGTTTACAGGTAACTCGTATATCCCCAATTCATAAAGTATAAGTCTTTCAGTTTCCTCTGCTTCAAAATATTCCTAGGTCCAAAGTTTTAAAGTTATAGTTTCTTTTAAGTGTGCTTCAATCCTCGCCCAAATTTCCTCCACCCGTCTCTATTTATTTTCAAATATTCTTATATTTTGGTATTTCCATATTTCCCAGACAGGCCCAGATCGGGAACAAATCCCATACCCTGTTTACAATTTTTTTTTTGAATATATTCTTGTGCCATTATGCAATCGTTAAATCTGGGCGACCTTTATGTCTATGTTTTTTTTAAAGATACTTGTGCCTCTTTCCCATATGGATTCCCCTAATGGACACTCATCCAACAGGTGGTCTATGGTTTCATTATTAGTTTCACAAGGGAAAAATATTGAAGGACCCATGATCCCCCTTGCCTGAATATTATCCCATGTGAGGATGCAATGCTTAAGTAGAAGCCATATAAAAGCTGTCACCTTGGGTCACCAATTCCTGCCCCATATTTTCCTCCATTTTACCTCTTTTTCCATTATGTAAGTTTCAGTAAGCAGTTCTATAGCTTCTTTAATGTTGAAGTTTCCTTGGTTGGTGTACCCCCATCTGAGCTTGTCCGATCCATTGTTCTTTGGGATCTTCCTGGTGCAAAGTTCATTGTAAACATGTTCCATATTTTCCTCTGGAACCAAATCTTGCCACCAATCCTTCACTTTCCAGGTTCTAAAGAGTTGGTATTGGGAGCCATTATCCCAAAAATCTGCCACCTTTTTCACTGGATTGTTCTAAAGATGATGGATTAGGAATGGGACATCATCCCATCTGGCTATGCATGGCTCCTGGTTCTAGGCATCTCTAGAAGCTATGGATTTGAATAAGGCTTCGATTTTCTTGAGCTGATTTCCAAATACTAGATCCAGGTACATTTTCTCTGAATCGAATCAACAATTGATTAGGCCATTGAGGAGCATATTTCATATGCCACAATTCATCCCAGAGTTCCTCTTCATGGGTTATCTGCCTCCACCAAATTTTGGCCACCATTGCTTTGTTGATATCTAAGGGGTCTCGTAGTCCTAATCCCCCAGTTTCCTTGGTTTCACAAATGGTTTTCTAGTCCACCAGTGGCCATTTCCTGTGGCCATCTGTTCCCCCCCCAAAGGAAGTTTCTTTGGATATTTTAGATTTGTTTTATCACTGATTTTGGTGCAACCAGAATAGAAAAAAGATAGAGTGGCATTGCATGTAAAATGGATTTCACCAGTATGAGTTGAGCAGGGAATTTAAGGGATTTGAAATTCCAATGGCTCAACTTCTTCTTAATTTTGTCCAGTAGTTCCTTCTGCAAAATTGTCCTTATAGTTGATTCAGCTAATGGTGCCCCCAGGTATTTAGAGGACAACCTACCTTCTAGGAACTCCATAATTATGAGGATATTCCTTTTGGTGATTTTTGGAGTGTTTAAGAAGTAAACCTGGGATTTTTGCTTATTGATTTCAAGTCCACTAGCTTCGAGGAAGGTGTCCAACCCCTCTTTTAGAACATGAGCCTCCTGAACTGTTGGTGTGTTTGTGGATCCACACCAGCATTAAGGGATAGCCCTCTAAGCTTGTTCTCATTGCACAAATTCTTGAGCATTCTACCTAACCCCTCGGATGCAATGATGAACAGTAAGGGAGATAGAGGATCACCTTGTCTAATTCCTCTCGATACATGGAATGGCATGGAGGGAATCCTGTTGACCAAAATTGAAAAGAAGGAAGATGAAACCATTTTCATAACCGATTCAGTCCACTACTCAGATAATTCGAAGGCCCATAGAATACCCGCTAAGAATTTCCAGTTAAGTTTATCATAAGCTTTCAACAAATCCAGTTTCAGAAGCATACCTGGGATTTTCTTAGGTTTTAACGAGTGAATGGTTTCATGAACTAGAATTATACCATCTAAGATCTACCTTCCTTTAACGAAACCCGCTTGTTCAGGGGAGATGAGGATAGGGAGCAGGGGACAAATCCTGTTGGAAATAACCTTAGAGATAATTTTATAAATGACATTACACAAGGCGATCAGTCTAGGTTTTCCAAGATCCTCCATGCCATTCTCTTTGGGAGTAAGCGTAAAGAAAGTTGAATTGAGATATTTCATAATATTACCAAGCTTCCTTGAATATTCCACCAGAGCCCATACTTCCTCTTTCAACCATTCCCAACAGGCGTGGAAGAAGTTAGTAGTGAACCCGTCCAGTCCTAGGGATTTTTCTTTCACCATTTTCATAAGAGTTGCTTCAACTTACTCTATCTCAATAGGTTTTCCAAGCATGAAGTTATGTTCTTCCATTATAACCTTTGAAATGTGCCGCAACACCTCCCTCTAAGTGGTGTCTCAGTCCCATAACGGTTCCTTCAGAATATTGGTGAAGGAGTTCAACGTGAGTTCGAAATACTCCTGGGTCTCGACAATGGCACCTTCCTCAGTTTTCATTCTCACCATTTGGTTTCCTTGATGATGTTGGATGGAAGCTTTGTGAAAAAAACTTGTGTTACGTTCACCTTCTTGGAGCCACTTAACTCTAGCTTTCTGATTCTAGAAAACTTCCTCCCGTTGTTCTCTTCAACTGAATTCTTGTATCAACATTTTTTCTTGCGAATGTATTTCATCCAAGAAATCACTCTGCATGCCTTTAACTTGTACCTCTTGAATCATGCTATCCAACTCCTTTTTGGCTTGAAAAATATTTCCAAAGGATTCCTTGTTCCATTTCTTGATTTTTTTTTGATGGGGAGTTTGAGATTTTGTTGAAAATGGTACATCCTAGTTCCTCTGATGGGTGGAATTTCCTCCCACCATTCTCTAAGTTTCTCTGGGAAGTCCTCCTGAAGCAGCCAGAACTTCTCAAATCTAAAGGGTTTGTAGGGGTTCACCACGACGTTTTCCCATTTCAGATTGATAGGCCAATGATCTGAGCCCGTTGACGAAATTAATTCTGATTTCACTTCTCCTCCTACCATCATTATGGATTCAGAGACCAAAAAGCGGTTTAGAAAAAAATCTATTCCTCTATCTCTTGGTCTTTTGTTGTTCCAAGTATAGGTACTATTGGTCATTCTAATGTCTACCAATTCTAGGTTTTCAATAACTTCATTAAAATATTCACTAGCATGATTTAATTTTCATACCCCAACTTTTTCTCGTCAAGATTCCTGACCAAGTTGAAGTCTCTGCCGAAGATCTAGGTTATTTCTCCCAATGCCACCTTAAGAGTCCCTAACTATTCCAGAAATGTTAGTTTCTGCTCTTCCCAAGGAGGCCCGTATACATTGGTCATTGTACCTAAAATATGAAATGCTAGCAAAAGAGAGAACTGCATTGTGATGATGTCATAAAGGAAAACCTCTCTCGGGTTCCATAAGATCCCGATGCCTCTAGCTACACCTTTCGCATCCACCGCAATAGCTTTGCTCCCCCGCCAGACCTTTCCTACTATAATCTTAAGCTCCGCTTTCGAGCATTTAGTTTCTTGTAAAAAGATGATTCCCGATTTTTCCATTTCATTCCTTCTTTTAAGAAGATGAATCTTCAAGGAACTGCTACAACCTCTTATATTCCAGGATGTAATCCACATTGGAAACTATTTGGTTGTAGGAGAGAGGGCCGCATCTATGGTGGGATACTGCCCTGATGCTACAAGTTTAGCCCCAACTATTTGGATTCTCTGCACATTGCTATGCCTTCCTCATTTTTATTTTTTCCCTTTCTTTTTACCATCTGGGTCCTTGAGAGATTCATACGTTATTCGAAGAAACTTCATATTCTTTGCCTTGATTATCGCCTTTTCTAGAAGCGAGAATTGTTGAGGAGGGATCTGTTCTGGTATCTTTTCGGAGCATCCTGCTTCGAGTCCATCCAAACTAAGATCTCTTATATCCATTTCCTCTCCATTAGTTTGAGTTACCATATTAATATTATTGTTTATCTCCTCATTCTTGCCCTGGGTCGGGACCTTCATACTAGGTTCTGACACCGGATCTTGTTGTTCTTTAGTCTGGTCGGTATGCTGGTTATTACTCATCTTTACATCTTGGAGGAATTCAAACATGTTTTGAGTTTTCATTCTTTTGTTGATCTCAGCTCCCGTTGTTTTCTTAGCTGATATTTTTTTATTAGTGACTCTGGTAAAGCCTTCGACATCTTGATTTTCTTGATCTTTCCTTGCTCTTGGATTTTATTTTGCAGAAAGTCTCTGAACAGATGTCCATTCTCATGGCATATTCTACATCTCAAAGGTATCTGAACAGATGTCCATTCTCATGGCATATTCTACATCTCAAAGGTATCTGAACAGATGTCCATTCTACTTGCTGATTGTCTTCTTCTATGTTGCAACAATTGACTGTTCTTTGATTGCATATTTCTAGAATTAAATGCACACTTTGTAGCTTTGTGGCCAAAATCAGAACAACAATAACATTAATCATGGAAAAAACTTTGGTACCTATATATTGGTTGTCTTCCCTTTTTGTTTACATTGTTTTTGAGCAATCCTTGGTTGATCATTCTGATCTAAATTTCTGACTCTGGTACTTGCTTCATTTCCTTTTGTTTGCAGAGTATGTTCACATTCTGACTATTTGTTGCTTGAATCGTCTTCATAACCAAGACATGTTTTTAACAATGGGGACCTTTTCTTACTCAAAATGTTGTTCAGATCTTCTGAAGCTTTAATACTTGATATATTTTGGTGATACAGAGCTTGAAATTTCTCCAATTCTTTCCTAGCTGTCACTACTTCTTCTTCCAAACCTTCAAATCTCTTTTTCCTTTCTATTAATTGTTGTTTTAGTACATATTCAATCCTCTTTTCCTCTTCTAGTTCCAATTTTAACAGTGAAATATCTTCACTTGGTTCTGTACGATTCTTTTCATATTGCATCAATAATTGTTTTTGCTTCCTCTTCTTTAGTCTGAGTCTGTCAATCTCCTCCAAAGCACTGACTAGTTCACCTTCCATATCAACCATAGATTCTTCATCATTCATGTCACTTCTTGTATATTCATTTCCAAAATATTCTATGGCCATAAGCATAAAGTTATTCAATTCATCTTCACACGATTAATCGTTGTCTGTTTCTTCTGAATAATCAAAATCATTTACACAGAATCTTTTCCTTTTATACTTAGCATCTTTATTGTATTTATTGACTGTATAGTTTTATTCATCATCAAAAGTCTCCCTCTTATTCTTGTGGGGACATTTAGCTACAAAATGGCCAATTTTACCACAGTTAAAAGCATTTAAAGGGCATATTGCCTTTGTATTTACCTGATCCTTTCTTCAGCCTCCTTACAAATTTTTCCTTAGTCACATCCATTTCAGAATCAGTGTCCTTGTCTGCTTTAAAAGATGCTTCCCTAGTGGTGGATTTATCTTTACCAATCCTCATTTCATAGACTATTAGAGTACGTAGAAGTTGGTCAATATGCAGAGTTTTAAGATCACTCAATTCTTCTATTGCAGAAGCTTTGGGATTAAATATTTTGAGCAAAGATCTTAAAATTTTCTGAACTACAGATGCTTCATCAATATTTTCACCAAGACCCTTCATAGCATTCACAGTATTTTCTATTATTAAGAAATATTTACTGACATTCTCATCCTCATTAATATTTAGCTATTCAAATTTTAGTCTATATGTATGTAGTTTGGCATCCTTTACTTTCTCATTTCCCTCATAATTGCTTATAATTTTATCCCACATCTCTTTCACAGATTCAAGATGCATCACCTTAACAAACTCATCCTCTGCAAGACCACCCCGGATAGCATTCATTGCTTTTGCATTAAAACTAAACTCTAGCTTATCATCTCTGAAGGCTAGCACAACTGGCTTTACATAGCCAATGTCTACTACATCCCAAACATCAACACCTAAGGACATTATCAAGGTTTTAAATTTTCATTCTAACCTTCCAAAAGGAAAAATTTGTTCCATCAAACAAAGGAACCTTATTGGATGAAGTTCCTTCATAACTTGTCATGTTTAAGGTTACAAATCTACCTTTAAATAAAAGGAACTTGATCTGATACCAATTGTTGAAATTATTCAAATAACTGAGAGGGGGGGGGGTGAATCATTTATTTCTAAAGGTTAAACCATTTTTCAATAATCAAAACATTATTACTGATTAGATATTTATAGTTATGATAATGCAACAAGTATGACAAAAGAAATGATGATCATCAATCACACACACATGATAGAGACGGACAAATATTCATATTTATTTGAGAACCTACTTAAATGAGGCTGCAAAATCTGTTTACAAATTCCTTCTTATGGAGAGCACCAACCCTCATGTTTTTCTAGCACCCACTAAAATAACATTCTCCAGCTACAACTGGGTGGAAGCACTAAGTTCCACATGTACAGGCTTCAACTTGTACAAAGAAGACAACATGTTTTTACTAGCATGATCCTACCACCCTTGTTCCTTAGATTTAAACATGTTCATTACAATATGTAGAAAAACAGATATAACAATGCATACCAACTATGTTTTGATCTACTTTTGGATTAGCTTATGCACCTTGGTTTGCCTCATTGTCTTTGTTCTAGATATTCTTGAAAGAACTCAGAGTCCTCTTTCATTCTACAATCCCCACTTTGACGAAGATCCATCGACCAACTCTCTGCCTGCAAAGAGTGCACACACATGCAACTCTTCAAATGCATCCTCTTATACTTATCAATATTTAAACCCTTCACCGTTTCATATTCCTGACTGTTCATCTTCATAACTGATCAAAATCGTTCAATGCCTTATGACAGACAAGGAGTCCAATCGACGTGTAATCATAATTTTCTGCAACACATCTTCACAATTTTGGCTTCTTCCGAAAAATATGAGTTTCAACAGTTCCAGTTTCTCAGGATTCTTACCACATGAATTATTCTGCACCATCGATTTTGTGCAGCCTCTCTACTGACTGTTGATTTGAAATCAAACACTTGCTTCTACAGATCCTTTTCAGCATGACTTCTTCTATGTTGTCGATTTCTTACGACCTCTCTACTGACCATTGATATGAAATCAAACATCTACTTCTGCACATCCTTTTCTGCATGAATTCTTCTATGTGGTTGATTTCATGCAGCCTCTCTACTGACCGTTGATCTATAATCAAACACCTGCTTCCCCAAATCCTTTTCCGCATGACTTCTTCCATGTTTTCGATTTCACACGGCCTCTCTACTGACCGCTGATCTGAAATCAAACACCTGATTCTGCACCTCTTTTTCCACAAACTCCTTCCGCACAATTGATTTCTTGTGTACAATTTCCCGATCATTGATCTTAGAACAAATGCGTAGTGCAGATCTTGGGTTTTCAAAATTTGTTTAAACAAATTCCACAATTTCTTCTTTCCACCTTCTGTCTTCTGATTTCCGCCTTTCGCATTTTGCTGGAGGACACCGGTTTGCGGAAAACCATATTACTTTAGACTTTGATTTTTCATCTTCCGCATTCCGCCTTTCACTTTACTCCTTCCGCTTTCTGCCTTCCACATTACGCTAGAGGACTCTGGGTTGCAGAAACTCATATAACTTAGACTTTGATTTCTAATCTTCTGCATTTTGTCTTCCTCTTCCACCTTCCGCTTTTCTTCTGAACCATTGATTTCTATGTGGGTTCACTCCTGACCATCGGTTCTGTTCATTAGATTCTCCTTCAAACTCTGTGGATTTACCAAATTGGGAAAACCATATCACAATTTGATCTGTTTCCATATGATTGCAAACCATAAATATAACATTATATATATGTTTAAGTTAATCATATTTGTTTTAAAGGTGATATTATACATAAACTAATCAAAGGTTTTTTTTTCTATAGTGTAGTTTACATTTGTGTTAATCAATTCCTTCAACTGCACAAATTATATTTGTGTGTACATGCATATGCCAACTTCTACAATATACATATATATATATTTTTAATTCTCAACCAATAAATTTATATCACTTCTAACCATTAACAACCAATAGATGAAACTAAACACAATAACTATTATCCAATAATTCTTTGGCCACCAAGTCATATTAACTTACAAATATTTTAAGGACATTGCACTAGGTAATGAGTATAGAGACAAGAATGAACACATTAAATTAGATTACGAGTTCTAAACATAGTGATTGAATGATTATTGCAGCCAAATAATAATGAAGCATTTTAAAATGGGACATAAAAACCATGATTATTTAAATATGAATTACATATCTTACTGTAAATTTACAAGTCTTCATTTACATTATAATATGCATCTAGGTATTCCAATGTTTCCTTGTTAATGTTCATATGTTCTTGGGGTATGTAGTTAGAGACAAATCAAAAGTTGTTGGTTTTCATCACCCATGACATGGGTCAAGGTCTAAATTCAAAGTTGAAGTTCATACCAATTTCCTCTATAGTTCAAGGGCCATGTGTGGTAACCTGGGTCTACATTGAAGGGGATGCATAGGGAACCTTTATCCCACATGTGAGATATAGTGACAATTTCAAAGAGAGGAGCACTAGGTATGGTTCTTAAGGGCCATGCCATAGTATAAACACAAATATAATGTCTTAGGCCATATCATTTTCCCATATATCTTATAGCCCATGTGTGGATCCTTGAACAATCACATAGGCCCTACATAGGGAATATTTCGACAATGAGTGGGATATGGTGCCTATTTTGAGGTTAAGAACATTAATGATGGTTCTTGATGTCCAATTCATGTTCCAATGTGAAAACATAGGGTTTTAGTCAATGAGTCTTGTCATTAGGGCTCATGGGACGTCTATTGGGCCCTAGGCCACCACATGGGCTCTATGAAGGGAAAATTTGGCATGTCTTCCCTTCTATTCTTCCAATTGACTAGTGGGAATATATTAGTTCCAATTGTAATAAAAGATCATGTAACATTGAAATATCATTCTCTGCTTTTGTTGATTATCAATTGATGTTGGGTGGTAAGCTTCACAATCCTCTAAGGTAGCATGAATTTCATGAATGGTCCTTGCTATATCATTGATTGTTTTAGCCTCTTGAATGTTCTGAAAAACCCTTTTGTCCTCGTGTCTATGGGGAAAAATACTAAGTGAATTATCTCCTCCATATCCCCAACATTTCATAGGTTCTCTTGGTCTCTTCCCCACTAATTCAAGTAGTTTATTTCCAATATGTTCTAGGAAACTTTGTTAGAAAATCCTTTGTTAATTTCTCTATGGAAAAGGTCAGAATCATTTCTATCTTTATTAAATATTTTGTTTCTTCAATTCCTTACATGCCTTGTTGATCTATATCTTATTCTTGTACTTTTCATAACAATATTTAACCATTTTTATTTATCCATAAATATTTTAGACTCATCAAATTCAATCATATTCTCGTAATATTGAGATAGCATGCTTAAGAAACAATGGATCTTTACCTTCTCATCACCGAGATACTTGCAATTTTGTAATAGCTCCATGAACTTGTACACACATTCATCCATAGTAATTTGTCCTAACTTTAAGTCATGTAATTCTTTTTCCTTGTTATCATAGTAATTATTTGAAATATATTTTTGTTGAAAGTACCTTTTGAATCGATTCCAAGTAATTTTCCTCTTGTTGATTTTCTTCACCTATCTGAGTGTTCCCAACCAATATATGCTTTTCCATTGAGATTAAAGATAGCGACTCCATACTTCATATTTCCAGAGTATAAATCATGTAGTTTGAAGTATTTACGTATCCAAATAAACCAAGTCTCATTTTCTTAGACCAAATTTCACCTCACCATCAAAAGTAGGTGGTTTTACATTTCTATATTCTCCCTACACATGATATTTGGAATACCCTGTCTTTGTCCTCCTATGAGAAGAATACATTGAAATTGTACTACTAGCACTATTTACATAGTATCTTTTGGTCTAAACTTTGGGCCATTATGGGCACCATGCTAACCAAAATGACTTTCTTCCATCCATACATTGATGGATATACATAGGCAATCAACATCATGGCTATTCATATTATCATGATGGACAACTCCAAACATCCACATACATAAAATTAATACCATGCTTATGCTCATTACAACCACAACATATATTATTATATCTCAAACAATCATATCCCTTTTCATGTATGCATGGGTTTTCATCCATTAGCCCCAATTAATGTAGTTTTTCCCATTTCATCAAAATGAGAGGATAATACCATGCTTTTAAAGAACAAAATAGAGTATAAAAAATGCCAAATGGATCCAAAACATTCAACAAAAATTCCATGATATTTTCTAGAAAAATAGCACCAAGTATATTAAGTAGTCTCATAATCAATGTTGGGTTCCACACTAATATAAGGTTACTGACAATGTGTGGTTCCAATTATAGAAGCATGCAATTTATGGATCCACACATGAATATCTTACCACTCCATTACAATTCTTACACCATCAAGATGGTAGTAGTAAAGAATGCTTTAGAATTTAGCTTACCACCTTACCTTAAATTAGATCTTGTTTTTAGTTGCTTCGACCATATCTTCCAACCTTATTGGACCCTAACTTGACACCTTGTTTCTAATATAGAGTTGCTTCAACCATTTCCCCTATCAGACACCTCAGAGGAAAAAGAGAAATTAGTTACCATATAATTAAACCCTAATTCAATCAAGAAAGTTAAAGTAAATTAGAACATGGACACCAAAATTAAGAGAAACAAAAAATGAGAAATAAATTCTCCCGAGTCATCAAAGCAAGACAACTGCTTAACGAAGGAAAGTGTTTCACTAGGAACATGATTGCGCTGAAGTTCCAAGACTTAAAGCATGAAGTTGATTCAATGGTGACCACTTGTTTCAAAGGGGATGATTGATTCAGATGTTCATTATGGGCTATCTTAGAAACAATATTGATGTTGGTAGTTTTGGTTCTTGAACTTTCAATGCAATTTATAGGTCCTTATAGTGTTTGAAAACAGTGGAAATAATACGTGTATATATATTCACAAGTGTATATCTTTTCAAGAGACTTATTATGAGGTATTGCATTAAGGAATGAGTTTGTATCCTAAAGTTATCGTGCTAAGAATATGAGACGCACTGACCTTTCTTTTTCCACCTCAATTCCTAAGTATAGGGTTTATGCACTCTAGGGTTTCTTCCTCATATTGTAATAAAATGAGTTCTATCTTTTTTATTTAAGTTATTTTTTCTAATGAGACTAGTGGTCACATCTATTCTCATAAATAAATTGCCACCAATCTAGCCACTATATATTGTTATGTGCATGCATAGTTTTTCACTTCCATTTCTTTATAGGAATTTAGTTTTAAATATAATACTTTGTTTAATATCTTGTGTTCTCTTTTAAAATAGTGTGATATTTTTTCTTTAAATGCACACATATCGTACATATACAATTCTTATTTTATTGGGTATTTAACTTTTATTAAATGATTAATCCAAAATCATATAAAACTTAAATCTGCAATATAAATAATTTTTAATATTAAAATATAGTTTTTATGCATATTTTATATTTTCCATCCAACACAACAAAGACACCTATTGGATATTCAACATGCAAAAAATGGTAAGCTGAAATAGCACATATGTTTTGGATATTCTTTCCTTTGTGGCTAATAAATGGTAAAGCTGATCACTGATGTTGGATAATGGATATGCAAATTATGTACACCAATTCTCCAATTCCAACTTTTCCTTTAACTCCAACAATTTATTATGATTACTGATACAGCGAAAAAATAAAAAAATGACAATTGTTCCACATGAATCCATGCAAAGGGATGCTTGTATCTGTTTGTCATGTTAATGAGTTGTTCCAGTTTTAATTGTTGGAGAAAACTCTATTGGAAACAACAATTATGACAAACTTGCACAAGTAAGCTCTCAAATTGAAACTAAACACTTTGTTGGCAACAAAAATTATGAACAACTTGCACAATTAAACACTCAAATTGAAACTAAACATATAGCAATTCAAACCAGGATTAAATCCACTGTCAAATATCTGCAAGATAATTTATTTTTATTTTAAGATCATTAAATGGATTGTATAAATTACATCCATGGACCAGAAATAAACATGTAAAATTAAAAATTCCAAGGATTAAATTTCCCAGAAATCATTTTAGTTTATAAGATTGCATTGAGAATTAAGATGAGTTAGTAATTGATGTACTTGAGGATAAAATTTCCCAAAAATCGTTTGATTTTATAATATTTCATTGAGGATTAAATCCAGTTAGTAATTGTTGTTATATGTATGGAACGTACATATAATTTTGAATCAGAATCTCATGAATCATGTTGTAGAATGCACCAATCTCCTTTAGAACAATTTCTTGTTGGAGAGTAAAAGATTGAAATTGTATTATTTAGGCTTTAAGAGTTCGGTGATTAAGAATAACAAGGCCGAGGATATATTTATAGCATGTAGTGTTTCCAGGATGCTGGAATGACACAATATGCACTGAGTACTAGCTAATGTTTTTGTTTCATAAGTTATACCAGCTCATGGAGGAACAATGTTGTGAATTTTCCCCTATCTAGTCTATATTCGAGACTACCCCCTAAAGGCCAACTTCACATTCTACCCTCTTCTATAATGTATCCAATTTAACAGAAAGTGAAAAGATTCATGGAATATTTCATATTTTGGGCATAAATTTTTGCTCGTAACTCGGAAACAGGAAGACTTTGGACCACTGGAAAGGTCTTGAAAGTATATAAAACTATTTTGTTTTGAGTTTTTCGAAATACCTTACCTTTTTTCCATGGCGGGCGTTTTAGTAGCGAATCATCCTTTAAAAGACGCGGTTAAAAAAGCATCTTTTAAAAGATGCTTTGTTACTAAAATTCTCGCCCTAGAAAAATGGTAAGGAATTAGGTAAAACTCAAAACAACAAAGTTGTAGAGAAATTCAAGACCTTTCCAATGGTCGAAATTATTCCCAATTTCAAGTTACGAGAGAAACACTATTCCCAAAATATGAAAGATTCCTGGAATATTCTGGTCTTTACACTTTGGGAAAAATAAAACCTTATGTTGGAGTGCTTATCGTGCAGTGAGAAAAAGAGAACTTGTTAGAGAAGGAAATAAATCTTAGGGATTTGGTTGATAAATATAAAGAGGTCAATGCGAGGCTAGAAAAGGAAAAGTAGGAAGCCTTAGCTACTAGGGTTATACAACTATCTGACTTGGATCCAAAAAATTCCTCAACAGAGTTAGCCCCAATTTTTTCCAAGCTCAATATGATAGAGGTTGAGAGGCTTCAACACTAAAAAACAATAAATATACCATTTATTTGACTAAGTATTTATAATTTTGCTCATAGAAGGGTTTATAACTTGCAGCTTAATGAACCATTTTAAGTTCAATTTTTTTAATTAGATTAACAACATGATCAGGTTTAAGACTAGATCCTTTGATTGCAGAATAGAAGCTCATAATCACTTGAAATTAATCTGAACTTTGAGTTACTATTTTAGTAATAATAATAAAAGAGTGGGATCTCATCCTATAATCCTATAATGTTTCTAGGATGCTGGAATGACATCATCTGCATAGAGTACTAGATGATGTTGTTGTTTCAGGATTTATACCATCTCATGGAGGAGGATTGTTGTGTTTTTTCTCTTTTACATGAAGGCACTGCGTTGAACCAGATATGGAGCTCGTCTTTTATCCATTTTGTTTGCATGATATCTGCCATCTTGGGGACTATTTTTTAATTTAATTCTCCAAGAAGGAGCATAATTTCTAGCATTAGTAGGGTTGAGATACATAGTGGCATCCTCAGGATCACTATTCCCACTAGTACAAACAACATCCCCATAACCAATTGAATCATCATTTGAATATAACCAATTGAACAGGCATTTGAATATAACCAGTAGAGAAAGAGAATTACCAACATTATTCATAGCACTAGAATAAGTAATAGAAGGAGTATAATGACTAGAAATTCCCATAGCAACAGTTCCATCTGGATTCTCAACAACTTTGGCTTGCAATACTTCAACTAGATCTTCCCCCTGCTTGGGAAACTTTGATACAACTATTTTTTTTAGTCAATTTTGGACTTGTATTGCTCAATCCAATGTTTGAGAGAATAATTTTCGATGTTCCCTGGATCGAAAATGGAATGGGTGAGCATGGGAACAAGCTGATATGATAAATAAGATGGTTTGGGCAGTGGTCATGTAGAGAAATATATTAATTCATTTTCCCTAATGAAAAGTAGTGGGTGGGGATATAGTTGTTGATACGGTTAAAAATAGATACCAATCACTTCAATTTACTGAGATCGGGTAATCGATGATTAGACAATAAATACCAATACTTCGATCCTACATAAGAAGGTAGGTCATGTGCAAGAGTCTCAGTAGTAATGTTGTCTACATGAGGGTTTCAGGGGAAAGAAGTCCGCATAGGTTTCCAACAGAAAGGAGGCTACATGTGGAGTTACATAAGGAAAGGATTCCCATAATGGATTGTGAGTGGAAGTTGCATGGGTCTTTCATGTAAAGGAGGTTTCCATGCACTAATGACTACAATAGCAGAAGTTTCCCAACAAACCAAAGCAACAGGATCTCTCACCTGCATTTATACTTGGCTCAGAAGGATCTCTGCTCAAAGAAACAATTTTATTTTTCCAATACTACTACTTACATTAGATCGCCACCAGGTCTTGGGACACAAAATCCCAAGTCGACGTCGCCTACAATGGATGAATAAAAACCAAGTATATCTAAAAAAAATTGATTGAAACTATAGAAAAAATATTTGAAACCTAAAATTTTTGAAACTGCCTCGTAGTTAATGACCACTATCCTCTTTATTAATTTAATAACTAAATTATAATAAAAATAATAAAAATTAATGGATATATTTTATGCTATCCATATAATAAATCCACAGAGGGTTTATTTTTGGAAGATACCTCAAGCATCTAAAAGCTAAAACCATAGGAAAACCCTATCCATTCTGATGGGTTTTCTGCCTCAAGAAACTAGTGTTTGTTGTTTGTTGTCATTTATTGGTTCTGTACATGCTTATGAAAGAAACCGCTATCATCATTGAAAAAAATATCAATCTTAGTGGGAGAACCATTACTACTACCACTACGATTAAAAAATCCATTCTCCATTTCCAAATCTCGGTCCAATGCCATCTCATACCCAATGAATCCCACATTGGGAGAAAATATCCCACATTGGCCCAGGTAGTCTCGACAGTCCTAAAAAATAGGGAGTGGATTCATCTTACATCAAGGGATACACCCAAAAGATGACGTCCCCCCTCATCATTACAATCCTCAACCACATTTTTTACAATACGTCTGACACCAAGCTTACCCTCTGTTTCTTTCAATGGGTGAGAAGGTGCCATGGCTTCTTCCACAACATTCATTCAATGTGTATGATGATCCACGAGCTCTTTAAGGCCCAAAGATTCAGATTTTTTCACACCATAATGCGTGATCTCATTTTTGCTGACTTGAGGCCATCAAGTGAAGTAATTTTTGACGCTTTCATGAAAACCCACCAGGGGGATAGGAGCACTTGTGTTGAAGTCTGTAACATGCTCATTGAATCATATGCCAAGGCTAGAATAGTAAATGACACCCTCAATGTCATCTTATGTATGAAGTTGTTGGGTTTCGAGCCCTCCACATGTGTATCTAATATACTACTTGACACTCTCTTCAAGTTGGGATACATGGACTTGGCATGGAGAATTTATAAAGGAAATGCTGGGGAGTAGAATAGGGTCTGATGTATACACGTTTAGCATATTGATTCATGCTTGTTGTAAGGAAGGGAAACTAGAGAAGGACCATAGATTGTTTGATGATATGTAAGAGTTTGGATGTAAACCCAATGTTTCCACATATACTATTATTATTGATGCTCTGTTCAAGAGGGGGAATGTAGAAGAAGCTAACTCGCTTCTGCAGAATATGATGCAAATGGGTTTGATGCATGATGATGTTTTTAATACTGCTTTCATCAACGGGTATTACAAGAGAGAAAATTTAGGGGAAGGAATGAGATTCTATGATGAGATGGTGGGCAGGGGATATTTGCTTACTATCGAGACTTATACCGTGTTTATGAGTGGGTTGTGTAGAGAATGTAGGTTGGATGAGGAAAATAGATTGTTTGCGTAGATATGTGAGTTGGACTTATTGCCTGATTGTGTCAGCTATACGACTCTGATGAATGGGTACTATAAGCTGGGGTATATGGATGAGGATCTTTGACTTTTTGATGAAATATTGGAAAATGGTATTACTACCGACGGTTGTCACATAAACTGTGCTTATTGATAGAATTTGCGAGGATCGAAACATGATGGAGGATGAGAATGTTAATTATCAGATGCTGAAAAAAGGCATAGGTCCTGATGTTGTTACTTGCAATACAATGGTTGATGGTTATTGTAAAAATGGAGACCATACAAAGGGGTTCAATTATTCTGGTACGATGAAGAATAGGAATATTGGGCCTGGTATTGTTACTTACAATGCACTTATTCATGATTCTCGTCAGAGGGGCCATATGCAGGAGGGTATACAACGATGGAATGAATTGTTGAGTTGTGGGTGTTGGACTAATAATTTTACTTTTGCAATGATGGTCGATGGCTATTGCAGGTAAGGAAGGTTGCAATAGGCTCTTGAGTTGTGTAGTAAGATGTGGCAAGAAGGATTGAGGCCCGATGTTGTGACTTGTAGTGCATTTCTGAATGGTCTTTGCAAATCAAGAAGGATACACGAGACAAAAGATCTGTTTAGCGAAATGACAGGAAATGGATTGACCCCTGATGCAATCAATTATAATATACTTATTGGAGCCTATTGCAGGGAATTAAATAGTCATGAGGTATTTAAGTTACTATATTTAATGGTAGGGAAAGGTATTCTTCCTAATGAAAGTACTTACAATGCCATTATTAATGGTCTTCGCAAAGGAGGAAAATAGCAGTCCACAGACATGATACTATCTGAATTGTTGGAAACAGGCTTTCGATTTCCCAGCAAATTGCTTCTAGATTGATTTAAACCCTAGAGAGGGAGGAAAAATGAAGCTTTAAAAAAAAAACCCTGTACTGTTAATATTTAAAGGAGTTTAATATGTAGAATTCAAATACAACAAGGATAAATTTTAAAGCATTTTCCATATGCAAGAGGAAAATACTCATGTCATAGAAGCAATCAGTCGACATCTTCTTTGAGTTTGATGCAAGACTTTTCCTTTCTAGGTTAGCTTTATCAATTAGTAATTCAAAGCTAAAATTGATGTGTTTCTAGAGTGAAAAATTATATTAAGTTCCCATTGTGATACTTTTTGGTTTAAGCACGTTGGGGGTTATACGTTGCAGCACTGGTGTTTTTTTGGGAAATGGCACTCCCACTCCCACTCCCACTCTGGTTTGTGCTATGGAAACACTCGTTGGATTTCATGATATAATCTCTATTTTTTTTGTTTAAGGTAATGCTGTTTAAATCCTAGTACTGAAGACATTAGTATTATTTCTTTTGTAATATGGCCTATGGATAATGATCACCGATGGAATTGTTATCTGAATTTTTTTTACTAATTAATGGTCCGAATAATATGATTTATCATTTATAGATGCTCTATATTAGTGTTTCTTTGGAATTGACTTGCTGGTTTGGTTCTATGCCATACCATAGCTAAATAGTTTTGATTAAGGATTGGCAAGTCAGTTAGCCGTGGGCCATAGAAGAATTATTTTACTGTTTTATGTGGAAACAACTTCTATTATATCTCGGAACTAGGAGTGTTTACTGTGAGTTATTTTCCATGTAAATTGTTCCAATCCTCCAAAATTATGTTTGAGGTCTTAAAATACTACTAATAAAGGGCATTTCTAGATGAGTATAATATGTTGTGGAGAATCGGGTAAAAATTATGATGTCGGTATTGATAGATCTGTTGTAAATTTATTCCATGGCTTTGATTTTTTCACAATGACAACAACAGAACAATTGTTGATTCATAGTTTTGATAAGCAAGTTGAAATAAGCAATTGGGAGGGAGTTGTTGCTTTAAGGTTTGCTTGGTAGATGGGTTCATGGGGCACTTATTTAGAATGTTATCCCCTTTGTGTTGAACTTTTGAATTTGCAAACACTCATTTGAATATCATGAAGATAATGCCAAATTTGGTCCTATCCATATCTTAGACACCATTAACCATGAGAGAAAAAAGTAACAAATCTTGCTTAGACACCATTAACCATGAGAGAAAAAAGTAACAAATCTTGCTTTGGATGAATAAAATAAATGTTCCCAAGGGAGGAAGTCAAACTCCTATCTTCATCAGCTAGATCATACCACCGTGAATTCTTGGGGGCTCATTACCCTTTCATATTTTTTATTTCTTGCAATGAATCCTCAGTTACCATCAATCTATTGATTTGCATGTAGCTGCAGAGTTTGAGACTCATGCCATTTTTTCAAGCTGATGAACTGGTGATGAGAGGATAACTTGCAGAAGAATGGAACTCTTTCATTAAGTATTTTTAAATCATTGTGGGATTAGAATTTCATATATGGAGGATGAAATTGTTTGGTCTTGGAATGTCTCTATAGGTCAGGTAAGTGCAAAACTAGCATATGAGGCAATTTCCATTACTATTGTGGATTGTTGGTTTTTACCGGTTGAAATGGAAGTCCAAGCCACCGGTAATCATGTGAAGATGAAGTGACCACTTCCACCTTATTCAACTTCTCCCAATTTCTTTGGAATCCTAAGCCTCCTAGGGGAGAGCAGTATTTTGACTCTCTAAAGGCACTAAACACCCAAAATATTCTCTTTCAAGGACGTTAATGATCAGTGCCTTATGGATTCTAGAGAATGAGTAAAGGAAATGTATGGTTTGTATAGTTTTTATTGCAACAATATACCCACCTTAAACGATAATATAAGTGTGCTAGTATTTCCCAATAATCATCTAAAGTATGTAAGTACAACAGTGCAAGCAACAAAAGTTGCCCATCTTAGTAAATAACAGTAGTATTAGTTTAGTGACATAAGTGATGTGTGTTGCATCATTATCATACAAAATTTAGTGAAGAGGAAAATGTTGTGTGAATGCTATGAGCTAGTCACAAGGGAATCGAAAAATTCCTTTAGGAATATTCATCATTATATATAAGTTTTAACGATTTAATATTGCTCCAGGGAATATTCTAAATTGCTAAAATTCTTATTGGGAATCCTATGGTACATTAAGCCTATCGAGACACGTGTGGTAGGGTATCAGGTTTATATTCATTATTGTAAAGTGATTATAAGATTATGGTTTAATGGATATAAACTAAATGGGTTATTAATCACATTAGTGTTGAGTTTAACACTGACTATAGTTTCAATTAAAAAAAAACTAAAGCGCACAAGAGCTTATAGGACAATTAAATCGAAAAAGGGCCCAACGAACCATCAACCAGTGTTTGTAGGAGCTTGACCCTTTCATAAATACCCAACGTTGACATGATCGAGGAAGGGAGAGGGACTTCATCACTTCCTTGAATGTTATTAGAGACCTTTTGTGCAAATAATCCTTCCTTTGGATTTGAAGCCTCTTCATATTGACTCTCACCATCCTAGCTAGAACCTCGTGAGCAAGTAAAAGTGTGGCATGCATCCAACAAAAAATATGACGTTTAAATTCTCCTTGTAGAAGCACTACGTCCTCACCTTCACATACTATAAAACATGAGTCAACAATAAAAGGGATGGACATATCACCCACCATAAAAACAACACCAACAACACTCTTCAACTATTAACGATCAATCTGCTACGACTAGCTTGTGTCACCCTTATAGTACATTTTTACTATCACTAATTTTATCCTCAGAAAATAGAGACAAGTTATTATTCTCTTTGTTCACCACCTTGACATAATTATTTTTACAATGAACCTTTCTAGTTATAGGTTTGTCACAAGATGCAAACACATTTACACAAATATGACATCTAACACACCTAAAGGGTATATTTACATAATACAAAAGTTCTGTGTATCTTTGACTAGCAAAAACCAACTCCAAAAATTTGGAAAAGCTTAGATTGATATCGACTTTGACTAATAAATGAGCCACATATTGAACTGGGCTCTTTTGAAATCTGTTATCAACAAATAAATTTTTTTGAATAAGATCCTCGATGGCTTATAAACCTCTACTATTTAAAGTTCCATTAGAGGACCACAAACATTTAGGAATACATGAGTTGCTTTCATGAATTCATCTTTGGCGTCAAATAAAGGGTGCCATGGTTTCATGGATAAGAATCCACTATCCATGAACCACATACCCTGCAATATTGTCAATGTAACTTCCTTTGAATAGAGTAGGATCCCAATCAAACCTCTATTTAAAATATGAAAGGTCGGGATATACCCTAGAAGTGATTACTAGTTAAATTGCATCCATGTAGATCCTTGCTCCATTAGGAACCTTTGCTCAAGGAAATTTCCCACCAGAGTGTGATTACAGAGGTATAGAATTTGATATACTCTAGGGTCATCACCAATAAATAGAGTCACACCCCCACTGTGAATATTATATCTTTCATCATACATTATCGCTAAATCCAACCCATCCAAATAAAAAAAACTTTGTTTGGCTTTTTGTTTGGAGGAGGACCCTCTAACACGATAGCGTTTCAATGGAGTAGTGAACTGAAGACAGTTTCAATGATTAATGTGATACATTTATAGTATTGAGAGATATCAAATGTAATAATCGTCCAAACTAGTAAGTCTATACGACATGTTCAACTCCTTAGAAAACAATATGGTAAGATTTGAAAAAACACAAATATATAATAAACAAGAATAAGAAAAGTATTTTTATTGTATAAATTATAAAGTAGGAAAACCACCAACCATAAATATATTATCCTATTATCTTTGATGATTCCAATTAAGGAAAGTCTAATTGGATCATCATGGACTTTAAATTGAATTACGCAACCCTTTCATGGACCATTCATTGTTGTTCAAAACACGTCCTTCATCTAATGACTGTCCTCAAGGGAGTCCTATAGGTTGCAACTGAATGACTATGGTGACATTTCCCATTAGAGCAAGAAGATATGTGGCCTATTTATTTTTAGAATTCCTTGGCATGGAATGTTCAAAGAGATAATTTGATCCCAAATACATATACTAATCCTATCATGTAGATCTTGAACCATTGTATTTTTTACCATGGTTTGTTAAACATATCTAAAAAATATTAGTTTACTAAAATTGATTAGGTTTTAAGGTAAAGTTCATGCTGGTTTTATCCTGGGAAATAGTCATTGGTTGTCCTTAATAAATTATTCCCAAACTTTGTTGAGAAAATAAGGCCTGAAAACGAGAATTTATGATTGCAGAAGTGGGCCAATGAGGAAGAGTCTCTTGATTTTCCTTTTGCAACTTTGATGAGGCCTTCTAGAAAGGATTCTAATACAGGTCACTAATTTGAATGTTTAGTACCTAGCTACATGTACACTTCATTCACTCAATCACATGGCGAATATACTGTTCTTTCAACAAGATTCACAATCATGATTTTGGTAACTTTGTTTACGAGGGCTCCTACTGAGGTTAGTTGCAACGATAGAAATATTGGTGACATAGCAGTGGTTATATTTGAAAACATCATTTCATCATTTTATTTTCTATTTGGAACCATTATCAACATTTTGAGTCCTAAGCACTTATACTATGAAACGAGAACTCGACATAGTTCTCATTTTTCTTGCTCCTAATTTTATTAGCTTTTTTTGCCTCCATTTAAAAAAGAGTTGATACTAGTATCACACATTTTCATTTTAAGGCATTTTTTGTCCCTTTGAATCATCTTTGTCATAAAATATTATTACTTTCTATTTTCAAGTGTGTTTTTTAGACATTTAACAAAATAACATACATTTAGAAGCATGTTATATTGAAAAACATATACATTTTACAATTTTTTCTTTAAAATAAGACATTTTTATAGGCAAAATAAGACATTCTTATTGACAAAATTCTAAGAAATTATAGAAAATAAAGATATTTACAACCATTTTTAATATATTTTCATAGAAGTTTTGTATAAAAATGATACTATTTCACACTATATTCCAAAATGTTACGATTCACATAAATTCACTAAAAAATATACCATATATTTGTAAATAACATATTAAAAACAATATAAATATATATAGAAATTTTATTTCTAAAATAAAGTCTGGAAGTCAAAGCAATACTTATATATCTTATCAAAAAGTTTTCAAATTTAGCATTTTTTTTCAAGACATAAAACTAATCAACAATACCATGTAGGCCAAATTCTTCATTGAAATTGGAATTTTCTGGAGCTTGGATTTCCTCAGGGACATCAATGTCCTCTTCCATTGGGTCTTTTATGTCTGAAATATTCCCAAAGTGATCCTTTCCAAAAATTCCCTCCTAATGGGGGTTGAGGCTCTTTTGACATCTTCGCTACAAGTGTTTCACTAAACTCTCCCTTCTTCAAACCAATTTCTTGAAATTCATATGGAAGAACTTGAATAACATTAATTCTTTGCTTGATGTAATTGTATTGTAGTCTATCATTACCAATGGATATGCAACTTATTCCTTTTTGTAAGGAGCATGCTATTGTTGTGCCTAATCTCCAAATACAAAAAACATAGTTCAGACAAATAGCATAAAGAAGCATACTTAAAAAAAAAAGAATGATAAAAACATTAAAACTTGAAATATGTTTCCATATGTAATATTTGAAATATGACCTGAACCCGAGAAAAAATCTAAGACCCAATCTCCTTCTCTTGAAAATGTATCTATGAGATAATTAATCAATGCTTATGGCTTTTGATAAATGTTTACAATCACTCCTTTCAAATCCCTTTCTTCAGATGTCAATTGTTTAACTACGACATTATAAGTCAACATCTGACTATATTTTCCTTTACTCTTTTCATTGATTAAAAAAGATTCATAAGTCTCATTTTTTTTCCAAGTTGCAAGATGTATGTTTTCAAGATTCAGAAATGGATCATTGTTGGAGCTACGAATATTAGGCTTTTTCGTATAACCAAAATAAAAAAGAATTTAATTAACTTATCAATAAATATAATTAATTTATAAATTCAATAACTTGATAATATAGTGCAAATATATTACCAATAAAGTTGCTTCCTTGTTTTTACTTTACCCTTGAAGGATGTCAACAACCCCCCTAATTGTGTGCTAGAATGGAAAACAACGAATATCCATAGTGGTGATGTTGTGACATCTAGAAATCTCAAAACCACTTTATAGACTAATTGAGAAGTATAAGGCTCACAATAATAAGTAGTGTTTTGTATATTATATCCATGAGGGATATATGTGTTAGAATATAATCAGTTAGGGATTATTGTAAATAAATAAAGAAAACTGAATAGTTAGGAAGCCGAAAAGGCCGGGCGGAAGGTGAAACACAACCGTCCTATGAAATGTATAAATAAATGCTTTTAGCTATGTAATGTATGAATCAGGAGTTATACCTAACAAGTGGTATCAGAGCGGGTTCCTGCCATAACTCCTGCTGTTAAAATTTCAGTCCTGGCAGCCTGTATGCTTGCCAGTGCACTGCCTGCCCATCGCCAGTCTGCCCTCTGCTCTTCCCTCCTGCCAGTGCATTCATTGCATGCGTTATGGTTCCAGACCTGCGTTTGAGGTATGAATTGGTGCGTTGAGTATGAATTGGTGTGTTTCATGCTTTGAGTATACTGCTACGAATTTCTAAACTGCACTGTGATTCATTGCGTATTGAAGAGAGTGATTGTTGGCTGCTCTAACGTTGTGCATTGAGACTATCCTTAGGTCTGCGTGAAACCCTAGAAATATTCTCCACGCCAGTGTTGAGAGGGCTCTGCGCATTGATAGTATGAGCCCGCTTCACGTTGTCAATGCATCCACAAGAGAAGCTTGTTTTCCATTTGCCTTGAAGAGATCTCCTGTGTATGAGTCTCCGTATCCCATCATTCAAGGCCACTGAAGGAGAAAACCTCATACGAAAATCTAAGCCACGGCTTTTATCAGCCAGATTAACCCTAATCCATGTTAGCATTTGAAAGAGACACAATCGGCAGATAAAGACGTTCAATTGTCCTTGAACACGGTGGATTAGGTCTTGGGAATACTATTCTCCTATACTAGAGTTGACTGCGTGTATAGTATTTCTCAAGGACATTACACCAGAATCGCTGTCAAGAGCTTCTGGCGCGTATACCTGTTATATTCCTCTCATCTGCTACAATCTACGTGAGAAGGATCATAGTGATTGAAGTGACTATTTTCATTTTGTGAGACTCTACTTTTAAGTCCTGTAACTGAGTTCTCTCATTATGCACTCGTAATATTTTGATGAGTGAAGACATTCTCTTCTGCGTGAAGAGGTGATGAGTAGCTGCGTTAGAGACTGCCTGAGTGGAGACGCCTGTGTGGTTTATGCTGAAGAATAATAGCTGCGTGGAGAGTTGTATATTGTATGCTGCGTGGTTTATGTTGCCTGAAGACTGAAGACTGCGTTGAAGTATGCCTGATGCTCTCATACAGCATGGAGCTGTTGAATGCTGCCTGCATGAAGGCTGTGTTGGTGTGCCTGGTGCCTGCTGCGTGGTGACTCTATGCTGTGTTGTATGCTTCCTGAAGACTACGTTGAAGAATATATGTTTGCTGACTGATATATATACTGCGTGAATGATGAGTCTGTGAATGCCTTGGTCCCATTTTTCCTTTGCGCATCCTCCATCTACCTTTTTTGTGTTGCGACCTGCCAAGAAAGATGCTGTGTGTGCTATATAATGCTTGTTGAATAATGCTCGTTGGAGATATAATGCTTGTTGGAGATATAATGATTATCACTTGAATAATGTATGTTGAAGAATAATGTATGCGTGGAGACTGCTATGGTGTTGGTGACTGTCTTCAGCTAAGGGGAGGTAAAACGTTTTTGTTTGTTGAAATACACAAACCCTAATTCTTGTGCGTGGATGTAAAAGGAACAGTTGGAAAATATTTTTCATTTATATTGAGTAAAAGGGACCGTGACTAATATATACATGATATATAGTAGACTTCGGTGGAAGATATATGCTGTTGTGTATGATGTTGTAATCTTGAAATGTATAAACCTAGAATTACTGCATTTCTTTCTCTGAAGATGCGGTTAGAAGAGCACATGCTGTGTGAGGATACTGCTCTTGTGAATTGGTGAAAGATTGAAAGCCAATGCATAGTAAAATAAATCTGGATAATTGAAGTTATAGTTTTCTGGAGTTTAACAAACAAACCTATGCAGAGTTTTTTTGTTTGTTTGCTTGAGAAATATTTATAAAATCTCGTTGTCTAAGATATTGTACTATGAAGACTATTGGCTGAATATTCACACCATTACCAATTGCATAAAGACCCTGAAGGCTACGAATTGGTACTGAATTTCTTCTCCCTGAATTGCTGCAAATTGAAGCTGCGATACTGTCATTGTATCACTTTAAAACCTGAAGTTGAGATTGTAAATCACCTTGGCAGAGACTGTAGACCTGCAAGGTTATTATTTTTCTATTTCTCTTTGTCATATCAATTTCATTATTGTAAATTACACTAACAGTTGTAAAGATGAAATCTATAGTATCTATTGTTGGTGATGTCCTCACTGGCAAGGAAACATGGTCTAGAAAGATCAAGAAATCAAGCGAGCCTGTCGAAGAATCCCTTGACCCTGTTCAGAAAACAAAGAATCAGCCCAAAAACCCTTCCAAGGGAGATTGCAGCAAGAGAGGACGAAGAAGAAGAAACTTCAGAGGCAGAGGGGGCATAAACAAAAAATCATATTTGCAGTGCAAGCGTTGTGGAAATACTGGGCACACATCAGATCAGCGTTGGGATTCATGGGACTCCATCAAAGACAAGCATAACCAGAAGAAAGATGACAGTAAAAACCAAGATACTAGTAAATCTTCTGATTCTGCTCATTGTATTGTTGCACATTGTAATCTTGGAATTAATGAACTGACTTCACTTTCATCTTACAAAGATTGTTGGCTGCTTGATACTGGTGCAACATCACACATGACATTTAGAAAAGACTATTTTGAAGAACTTAATGAAACAATAGATGGCATAGTTTACTTTGTAGATAAGTCAAGTATTAAACCAAAGGGAATGGGCACCATTCGACTGAAGATGCCTGGATTCCCTGATTTCTTGTTGAAGAACGTTCTCTATCTTCCAGAGTTGCAGAGAAGGCTGCTGTCCATGGTGGAGATTCGACAGCAAGGCCATTCCATCCACATGTTTGATGGAATCATTGAAATAAGAAAGTACTCTGACAACCAAGTCATCATGATTGGATACGAAGATGGAAAGCTGCTGAAGCTCAAGGGTTCATCCATAATATTTCAGAACTATGCCTACCTCTCTCAGCATGGAGAAGGTAGTATGTCATCTAGCTCATTGTGGCATGCAAGATTTGGTCATATAAATTATAACAGTCTTCATTTGTTGAGAAAGAATGGTGTATTTGGTTTTCCCACCATTCCCAAAGAGAAGAAAAAATGTGATGCATGTATATTAGGGAAACATAGTACGCTGCCATTCCATGAATCTAATTTCAGAGCAAGTAGGAAATTAGAATTAGTGCATTTTGATTTATGTGGCCCAATGCCAACTCCTTCAGCAAATGGGAATAAGTATTTTATGACATTTGTTGATGACTACTCACGAATGTGCTAGATTTACTGTTTAAAGACAAAATCAGAAGCATTTCAAACATTCAAAGACTTTCATGCATTGATTGAAAAACAAGCACAATAAAAAATTGGCACACTTCGTACTGATAATGGGAAAGAATACACTTCAAATGATTTTGAAAATTATCTTCGCCAACATGGAATTGTACATCAGACCACAGTTCCCTACAATCCTCAACAAAACGGTGTAGCAGAGAGAATGAATAGAACCATAATGAATATGGTTTGCTCAATGATGTTTTTCAAGAATGTAAAACTAATGTTTTGGGGTGATGCAGTAAAATGTGCAGCATATTTGAGAAACAGAAGTCCTTCAAATGCTCTTGATAACAAGACTCCACATGAAATGTGGTTTGGCCATCTCCCTTCAGTCAGGAATCTCAGAGTTTTTGGTTCCACCTGTTATGCCTTGATTCCAAAGGAGCAAAGAAACAAGCTTGGTGCTCGAAGCAGAAAATGTATTTTCCTGGGGTACGAAGAATACTCCAAGGCATACCATCTGTATGATGAGGTAAACAAGAAATTTGTTATTTCCAGAGATGTCATTTTTCTTGAAACTAATAAAAATGACCAGTCCATTGAGAGACAGCTTGATCATTTGGAAAATTATCCTCATCCAAAGACATATTCTGAAAATGAATATGAAATTCCAAACCTTGAAGGGGGGATTCCTATTCTGGATCAACCTTTGGAATTTCAATATGAAGCACCAACTCCCCCGCATGAAGAAGTTCCTGCTACTTCACTTGAACAAGAGGTTCAACTGGATGATGTGATTGAGAGAATTGAAAGACTCTCAATCAACGATGAAGCACCACCAGCTGATTAACCAGGACCATCACGGAAGATTCGTAAATGGGCCACAAAGACACTTGAAAGTGTCCATCCAGATGAAGCTGGAAAGACGAGAACGAGAAGTTCGAAAAGACATGAAGATGGAGGAGGAGCAGATAATTCAGGTGATGAC
Source organism: Pseudotsuga menziesii (assembly GCA_001517045.1). Lineage (NCBI taxonomy): Eukaryota > Viridiplantae > Streptophyta > Pinopsida > Pinales > Pinaceae > Pseudotsuga > Pseudotsuga menziesii. The sequence goes on from LPNX011072043.1 coordinate 70,048, forward strand.
ATGGATGTATCATTTGATTGTGAATTTAATTTATCTGCTAACTTTGAACCAACTTCCTTTGAAGAAGCTTCTACTCATGTTGAGTGGAAAGAAGCTATGCAAAATGAGTATGATGCACTCATGAAGAATGGAACTTGGAAGCTGGTTGAACCTCCAGTTGGAACCAAACCAATTGGCTGCAAGTAGGTGTACAAGAACAAATACAAATCAGATGGCTCACTTGACAAGCAAAAAGTGAGGCTTGTAGCAAAAGGCTATGCATAGAAAGAAGGAATTGACTATGAAGAAACATTTTCTCCTACAGCAAAATGGGCTACCATCCGTACCTTACTCTCTTTAGCTGCTCAGAAAGGGTGGAAAGTTCATCAAATGGATGTGAAGACTGCTTTCTTGAATGGAGACTTGAAAGAGAATGTCTTCATGTCTCAACCAGAAGGCTTTGTTGTGAAAGGAAAAGAACAAAAGGTATGCAAGCTTGTCAAATCCTTGTATGGCCTAAAAAAAGCACCTCGCGCATGGTATGAAAAGTTAACCGAACATCTTTTGAAGTTAAATTTCGAACATTTTGATCTTGATGATGCAACACTGTTTATAAATAAAGTTGGTAGATCTGTTGTGTATCTTGTGGTGTACGTAGATGATCTTTTGATGACAGGGAACAATGAGAGCTATATATCATCCATAAAGAAAGATTTGAAAAAGATCTTTGAAATGACAGATATGGGACATCTCCACTATTACTTAGGAATTGAAGTCACTCAACATCCTAAGTACATATTCCTATCTCAGAAAAAATATGTTGGAGAACTACTAAACAAATTTTGCATGACAGAATGCAACCCTATATCTACTCCAATGGAACAGAAAATGAAGCTCACATCAAGCAAAGGAAAAGAATTTGAGGATGCGACTAAGTATCGACAACTTGTAGGAAGCCTTATCTATCTTAGAACAACTAGACCAGATATTTCTTATGTTGTTGGCATACTTTCAAGGTTCATGCATAAACCTTGTGAAGGACACTGGCTAGCTGTAAAAAGAGTTCTAAGATACTTGAAGGGGACTCAAGACGTTGGACTCAAGTACTCTAAAGTGGATGACTTCAAACTTATTGGGTACTCAGACTCAAATTTTGATGGAGATAAGGAGACAGGAGTATCAACTTCTGGATACACTATGAGTCTTGGATCAGCAGCTGTCTCATGGAGATCACGCAAACAGCCAGTTCCGACAGATTCAACAACAGAAGCAGAATATGTGGCTGCAGCTAAAGCAACGAAAGAAATAGTATGGCTCAGGAAGATACTTGAAGATTTGCAAGAAAAAAAAGAGAACTTCCATTATTGGTCGACAATACTTTTGCAATCAAGCTGGCTAAGAATCCTAGATTCCATGATCGAACCAAACACATCAACACAAAGTATCATTTGATTCGACATCATGTAGAGGCCAAGACAGTCCATCTTCGACATTGTTCCACAAATGATCAAATTGCAGACATATTCACCAAAGCGCTTGGATGAGAAAAGTTTGAAAGATTCAGAAACATGCTTGGGCTTACGAACACCCCTTCGGATTAAGAGGGGGATTGTTAGAATATAATCCGTTAGGGATTATTGTAAATAAATAAAGAAAACTGAATAGTTAGGAAGCTGAAAAGGCTGGGCGGAAGGTGAAAGACAACCGTCCTATGAAATGTATAAATAAATGCTTTTAGCTATGTAATGTATGAATCGGGAGTTATACCTAACAATATGCAATAACTAGGGAACGCTCATTTTTAGGAACAATTTTTTCAATATCTGCACAATCACCTAAAATGACTTTATATTGCATAGTTGCAAGCCCATTCCAAATATAATGATCAAGTGTATCATCAAGTTCAACGTTTGTAAGACGTTTTTGTTAAATTAATGAACCATTGATGTACAAGCAAATGAGAGCAATTGAGAGGAAATATGTGTAGTGGAATAGTAAGAACAATGTACACTGAACACGACAAAGTTCAGAGAAAATTGATAAGAATTGATTAGTAAATTACAACACTAATTTTCATTATTCCAATAGTATACAATAGTATTAAAATAAGGAGAATTTGAATCACGTGGATAAGATTCGAATATACCAACTCAACTTGACTAGATGGGTAATTAGGAGTGTCTAAATCACTACACGGGAGCCACTAGTCTAACTCTGGATAACTAAATTAATCCAACAATCAGTTAAACTAGTTAAACCATTTAAACTAACAAGGTAGGTGGAAAAATGCACAACTTCCACATGAAACCATGCAAAACTGGTGCTAGTCAAACTGAGAGTGATCTAACTGAATGTAATTGAAGTTTGAATCAACATAACTAGTTACCTAGTACCACAACCAACTGATGGAGGCTCCTGGTGGCACTCATAGTGGCTCCTAAAATGTAGGGAATGGTATTAGAGGCACTTAAACTGATGCATGACCATGCAGTAAGTGGAAGTTAACCTCTATATGTGTTTCTCATACTCCAGTACAATAAATATGTCTCCCAATGCTTGAAATAATGATCAATAGACTATATATGGACAAGGGAGGACTATAATAATCCTAACACCCCCCCTTAATCTTGACTTGGAAAAATTTGGGCCCTAGCAAGTAGGACAAAATTCACCCATACAATCTAATGAAAAATAAAACTACTTATTAAACTAAGGAAAATGGGGAAATCCTCATGGGACCCCCCCCCTCAAAATAAGCAAGAACAATAAAAACAAGCTATTCTTAGGAGAATAATCTTCCTCTTTGGGAAATAACTTGTAAAAAATATGCTACAATTTGCATCACTATGCAGCAACATGGTTCTTCTGTGCAACAACATCCTGAAGCTGTGCTTGTGAACCTATCAATGTTATTATGATCTGATGGATGTTGTATGTGTTTCTTCTTTCTGGAGGAGGAAAGGAATTACCAATGTTGTTCTTCTATGGGACAAATGGTTGATCATTCACTATCATCAAGCATCACTTTGCTAGAAGTTTGTTGCACCACTCTGTAGATAGCGAAGATGCGTGAGAGAGTGAAACATGCTCATTCTGATACTAGGACCTTGTTCTCCTTCTATCTTCTGGATTCCCAACTCCATCCCCAGTTGCTTCAATGATCTTTTGGGCCCATTTAGGCTTAATCCACTGATTTGGAATGGGATCTAGATCTGTATCTAGATTATCAAGAGGTATAACCTCAATCTCAAGATCATGCTGATCTTGTTCCTCTTCACTTGAATTTGAAACATGTGACAAAATATCATCATCAAAAGGAAATGGAAGAGTTTTATACATTTGTGTGCTTCAGAGGGTGGTAGATCAAGCAACTGATATTCTTCAAACTAAACACTTCACTCTATGAAGCATTTCCTTGTTGCAAGTTCCATTGAATTATATTCTTTTGCATCCTCAACATGCATTCGCTACTTTGGGATTGGAAGGCATTTCTCTTGTCTATGGGTATTCTAGCCCTACATTTGGAAGCAAAAACTCTAAAGTGAGATACATTAGGCTTATTCCCATGCAGTGCTTCGAATGGAGTGGCCCCAACCAATATTTTATGGGGCACTATATTCTGTATGTATGAAGCACAATTTACAACTTCTTCCCAAAGAGAAGGAGGGAGATTCTTGTCTTGGAGAAGACAACTTGCCATCTCCTTCAATGATCTATTTTTCCTCTCAGCCACACCATTCCGCTGTGGTGTGTATAGAATGAAGTGTTCCATTCAAATCCCCTCTGATTCAAAATAATGCTGAAAATATGTTTTAATGTATTCACCTCCATTATCTGATCTAATGGACTTGATATTTTTCCTACAACTACTCTCAATAAAATATTTAAAATCTTTAAAAATTCCGAATACTTATGATTTCTATTTCATGCAATATACCCAACAGAACCTTGAACAATCATCAATAAAAGTAAGGAAATACCTTGAAACATTAATTGAGGTTGTAGGAATTGGTCCTGAAACATCATTGTGTATCAGATCAAGTGTATAGGAATCTCTATTTTCCTTCCCAACTCATACCTCTTCTCTAGATGCTTACCTACCAAGCAACTAGGACATACTCCATCTGATGTTTGGATGAGAGGAAATCCTTCAACCATTTTTTCATTGTGGAGTTGATCGATATATTTGAAATTGAGATGCCCAAATATCTCATGCCATATCTTGCTGGTGTTGTTAGCATGAGTCAATAAAGATGTTGGGTGTGAAACATGCAGAAAATGAAAGAACTCATATGCCTTTGAGGCATGGTTAGAAAACCCTTTCTCTATGAGATTTCTAGTAGTTTTTTTCTGTGATTTCAACCGAGTCAGAGTCGAATGCAATGCTCTTGGGAGAGCTTGTATGGGTCATCTGATAAACAAAAAAAACATTTGCTGCAAGAGAGGGAACATAGAGAACATTCTTCAACTCACCATGCTGGTTTTTAATAGAACCTCTCCTAGCAAATGGGATTTGGGAGTAATATCCCTTGTGAATTCTAAGTCCTCCTGATAGAATGAGAGTGGATAAGGATTCCTTGGAGGAAACCATGTGGTTGGATGCTCCAGAACAAATAAATTAATATTTCGATTGAGTAAGGCACACTTTCAAGGCATGGAATCTCTCATGATCTTTTGTTAGTGGTCCAGCATCAGAATTATTTTCTCCTTGTGGAAGGGAAATATTTTTCTATTCAAGGAGTGCTGAAAGTTGGTCGATTTTCTTATTCATGCACTGGATTTCAAGATGAAATCCTCTCATACAGTATGGAAATTTAGTCTTCTTGAATTTCTTCTTTTTCTTGGAACTTGAAGCTCCTTTGGAATATCTGTGATTCTCTTTTGGCTTAAAATCAATGGCTTTTGGATCCTTCCCCTTGTGCTTCCCTCTAGCTTGTGCATTATTTGAGTCTGACATCAATATATCTTGATTCTTGGAGGATTGAATCACTCCCATTTGAACCAACTTATCTTTCTCCTATATTAAGGACTCAACAAAAGCATCTAGAGAAGGCATCTTCCAATTGGGGATGGAATCTCTTTTGGAATGGAAAGTAGAGAAAAAGACAAAGTACTCAAAACCAACTTTTCTAAGCACATATAGCACAAGATGCTCATATTTCCTCTCAAATCCACATTGTTTTCATTGTATTACTAGAGACTTATAATTTCATAAGAATTATTGAATTGATTAGAAACTGCCAGGCTATAGAGCTGTGAGCTCATTCTCTAATTTGTTCCCTCGAAGCTCATCTTGTTTTCCAAAAAAGAATTAAATATTTTCCCAAGCTTCCTTCAGAGTCCTAATTCCCTCAGGGTGGAACAAAATATCCAGGGAGATATGAGTACACATGAAGCTGAAAGCCTCATCAATCCAATTCAAAAAATTATTCTTTTCAACATGCTGATGGGGTTCAGTTTCTCTTCCTATAGTCATCCTATACAGGAAAAGATTGTGCAAGGCTACCTTCATATATTCCCTCCAATATGAAGAGTTGAAAGGTGTAAGTATTCATGGTACAAGAGTTGAGGAATCCATCTATATCTATGATGAAACAGTCAATTCCTCAAGTAGCTAAGTAGGTACTTGCAAATATCACTGCAAAACCAAAATCAATTCGCAATCATGTTAGTTTCAAGCAATTACACCTCGACATGTACACTTTCTGAAAGTATGTCACACTTGGATAGACTTCTCTGAACATAATTCATAAGGAGCAAGGAAATCATTCCAGTATTTACGTGGAAACTCAACTTCTTCTAGTGTACAATGGAGGTTAGATAAGACTTGATGCTATCCTAAATAAGGCTCTGATACCATGTTAAATTATTGAACCATTGATCTACATGAAAATGAGAGAAATTGAGAGGTAAATTGTGCAGTGGAATAGTAAGAACAATGTACACTGAACAAGACAAATTTCAGAGAAAACTTATAAGAATTGATCAGTAAATTACAACATTAATCTTCATTATTATAGCAGTATACAATAGTGTTACAATAAGGATAATTCAAATCACGTTGATAAGATTCAAATCTACCAACTTAACCTGACTGACTGGCTAACTAGGAGTGTCTAAATCACTGCATGGGAGCCACTAGTCTAAGTCTAGATAACTAAATCAGTACGTCAATCACTTAAACTAGTTAAACCATTTAAACTGACAAGGTCAGTGGAAAAAGGCATCACTTCCCCATGCAAGCATGCAAAACTGGTGCTACACTAACTAAGAGTGATCTAACTGAATGTAATTGAAGGTTGACTCAACATAACTGGTTACCTACCACAACCAAATGATGGAGGTTGTTGGTGGTAGTCAGACTGAATCCTAAAATGTAGGTAATAGTCTCATAGGAACTTAAACTCATGCATGAACATGAAGTAAGTGGAAATTAACCTTTATATATGTTCCCCATACTCTAGTACATTAAATATGTTTCCCTATACTAGGCAAAATGATCAATACACTATATATGGAGAAGGGAGTATTATAATAATCCTAACATTTGTCTACTTGTTCTATTTTGGATCTTTGTATATGAATTTTGAAGGACTTTGGTACTCCATATGTACCCCTCTTTTCCATCTTCAAATGAAAATTTTCTCTATAAGTAATAAAATAAAAATTAAATGAATTATGAAAAAAAAAATTCAGAATGTATCATAGGTCAACATACCTTCTTGAATAAAACACATTTTTTTAAGGCTTCTATTGAGCTTTATTTTGGATAGTTGCATTTGGCATCAAACCAACTCTTCTCATTCAACATTATAACCATATCCTCTTGTATTTTCATGTAAATATTGTGACTAGATGATGAAACAATAAATAATGTTCACAATCATATATAAAAATAAACAAATTACTTAGGACATAACAAAAATCTTAAGCTCAATAAAAATACTTTGTACCATTAAAAAACATCAACTTACTTGCAAATTCACTGCATATTTCCTCCATTGATAAATCACCTGACTTTACCCGTGACAATATTGTAGCTATTAGTGTTTCATCCTTCACACCTTGCATTGTTCTCCAATGTGTAATAGTCATGTCTTCTGGAAAGTTCTTGACGTCATGAACTGACTTACCACCGGTCCATGGAACAACTTTTATTTTTTTCACTCTTTGATTTTTTATGTCAATATTATCCCACATGCTAAATATGTCAATCAAATCCAATGTTTTCCCTACTCTGAATTCCAACTAAAAATATCAATCTAAAACTCTGAATGCATCACTACCTTTGGCATTTTTTTATTTCACATTATCCTCTTTAATAGGGATACCTATTTACAGAAACATTTTTTCTGAAAACTTGCATCAACTTTAGATTTATCTCCACCACATATTTGAAAAATTCATTGTGGATAAATCTCACCCTTTGAATAAATGTCATAGTTATCCTATATTCTCTATCTATGTTATGATCCCATGCTAACAGCTTTGCTTCTACATCTGTTAAACCAACATAAATGATGCATTTCGCTATTTAAAAAATAGGGTTATTGGGATATTCTTGCATCAACTCTCGTCTTGTCTTTGCAAAATGATTTCCCCCAAGAAAATAATATTTGTAGTGAAAACTTATTGTTTGATCAAATTCATCTCTAGTAGGAACATCTTTCGGATCAACAAGCACTAGGTAGTCAACCACATGTGCATAGGGATTGTGCCTCATCATCGGATTTCAAGTTGTGAATATGCATATGATGTGGTTTTCTAATTCTAAATTGATCTTTCCCTTCTATGGGTATAAAAATATGATCCACATTCAACTCAAATGTATGCTCATTGTTAACCAATTTATTCCTCCGCAATCGATCTTGAATGACATTTTGTGTTGACTTGACAATGCCATCCTCTAGAATAACACATGGAGTAATGATTTCATTACTAACATATATTTTCCACTCTCATATTCATGGATAACATTGGAATTAGAAACAAAATATATCTTCCTTTTCTGTCTTGAAGGGATTCCATCTAAATCAATAATGCCTTCATCAAGAATTGAAGCACCCCAAACCATATTTCTTATACGTTATTGATTCTTACTCTTACCAGAAGTAGTAGTAACCTCATTGGAAACAATTTCAACAAGTTCACTTGGGCGAGATAAATATCTAAATGTAACTTTTCTAGGTACCCGATTTAATTGTCGGATTCCCTTTCCTCTTTGTGCTTGTGCTTCTTCAGTTTGAGCATTTGACACTTGTTTCTTCTTCCTTCTTGTCCCTTATGAAGAGTGACATGAACGACATACATAGGATTTTCCTCTGTATAATAAATTCCATTCAACATGTTTGAAATCGACCTAGAAAAATCCTTCAAAATAAAAATAATTATGGTATTAAATCTATTACATTGTGATATCCAAGTTATAATAAAAATAATTTAGAAATAATCTCAATATTGAAACTTACTCTCCCACTTTCAATATCATGCACAACCCCTTCATACAAGGGTTTGAAATATTCTTGAACATTATATTTTGAAACCTTCAAACAATATCGAATTTTGGCAAAGGTCTTCGATTGTTTCACTTGTGTATAAACAATTTCTGTACCCGACATCACACATATATCTGTCAATAATCCCAATGAATGGTAAGATGATTGAAGAAATTGAAATGCAACAAAATATAAGTGAATACTATCTTCTTTGCCATGATATTTTCCTTCAGATGCCAAGAATAATCTGTCATGTCTTCTTCGACCGCATATTTCCATTCTCTAGCTTTCTTGATTTTTAATTCCTCAAAGGTTAAAACTTCATCTTGAGTCTCAATATTCTCGAATACCTAAACAATTTTTTTTAACTCAATCATCATTGCTATTGATGCAGAAACGGTCACAAATATCTTTTGTGGTGCCATTCTCCCTATATCCAAAATGTACAAATTTAAAATACAGTCAACAAACATTCATAGACTAAAAAAAATCAACATTAATAGTCACTATGAAATGTATTTGAAATTTGTTGAAAAAAATTAACCCCCCCCCCCCCC
>LPNX011072043.1:79331-139608 GCA_001517045.1 Pseudotsuga menziesii
TAAAAAAGATTTAACGTACCTAACTACACCACATAACTCATTATATATATATTTTTAAAACAATGAACCTACCTAATTACACCCATAAAATATTATATTAATTTTTATAAAAAAATGGCACCTGCCTAACTACACCACATTAAAGATTATACTAAAATTTAAAAAAAAAAACCTACCTAACTACACCACATAAAACATTATATTAAATAAAAAAATGGAACCTACCTAACTTCACCACATAAAACATTATATTAATTTAAAAAAAAATCAACCTACATAACTACACCACATAAAACATTATATTAATTTAAAAAAAAAATCAACCTACATAACTACACCACATAAAAGATATATTAAAAAAAATTAAAAAAATTAACTTACGTAACTACACCACATAAAACATTATATTAAAAAACAAAATTAACCTACCACATGACCCTACATTAAACATTATATTAAAAAACAAAAACAACCAAATGACCTTGCATTAAACATTATATTAAAAAAAAATTAACCTACCACACTACCCTACATTAAACGTTATATTAAAATTTAAAAAAAGTTAACAGAGCAAACGACCCTACATTAAACATTATATTGATTTTTTTTTAAACAATTAACCTACCAACCTACCCTACATTAAACATTATATTAATTTAAAAAAAAATTAACCTACTAACCTACCCTACATTAAACATTATACTATTAAAAAAAATACCTAACTCCCCCTCCCATCCTCCACTATGCACTCCCTCCCCCGCACGCTCCCTCCACCTTCTCCTCCCTTCCTTCCCCCACCTCCCACCTCCCACCACTTACACCTCTGCCCGTTCCTTCTCCCCCCTCCAATCCTCCCACCCATCCCAAGCCTCCATTTCCCCTTGCACGACCCTCCTCCATCTCTTCCTCCCTTCCCCTCCACCCTCCTCCCCCTCCGTCTCCCCCTTCCACCTCCTCCATCGTCACATTAAGGAGAGTGCAACTCCCTTGGGCACCAAAGGGTATCTCCTCACTAGCGGTGCAATTCTGAGGATGGGGGAGAAGGGATGGGAATAGGTGGAGGTGGCGGGAGGTGAGAGGTGGGGGAAGGAAGGGAGGTGAATGTGGAGGGAGCACAGATGGGAGGATGGGAGGGGGAGGGGAGTGGAGGAGATCGGAGGGGGGAAAGGAAGGTGGGAGAATTTGTAGGGCATGATGGAAGGGAGCGACGAGGAAGGGTAGGTGGGGGGAGGAGAGGAGGGAGGAGGTGGAGGGCCTGGAGGAAGGGAGCTGCGAGGGGAAGGAGAGGAGGGAGGAGGTGGAGGGCCTGGAGGAAGGGAGCTGCGAGGGGAAGGAGAGGAGGGAGGAGGCGGAGGGAGCGTGTGGGGGAAGGGAGGGAAGGGGAAGTGGAGCATAGGGAAGGTGGAGGGGCACACGAGGGAGGAGTAGGGAGCGTTGAGGGAGGAGAAGGAGATGGGAGTGGGTAGAGGAGAAGGGCACGGGGGAGGAGAAGGGAGAAATGGAGGAGGGAAAAGGGAGGGGGAGTTTTTTTTTAGTTGTTTTTTAATATTAATTTTTTTAATAATGTTTGGGGGGGTAAATTTATTTGGGGAGTTTGATTTTTTCTTTTAACTTTTTTTAGTATAATTTTTTTTTGAGGGGCTAAATGGGTTTGGAGGGTTTAGAATTTTTTTAATTTTTTAAATTTAAAATGCAATGTTGTTAGGGTTAGGAGGTTAGAAATGGGGAGTGGTGTTTAAAAAATAAAAAATAAAAAATGATAGAAACTACAAATCATGGGATAGGTGGTAGTTATTCCTTCAATTAATAGTACACCCCTTCACACAATATATATATATATTTACAAGAAAAAAAAATAACTAAACTGAAAAATGATAGAACCTCCTCCCTTGAAAGTGCTAGAAGCTCCTCTGGAACCTTCTCCTTCTTATTTAAATCCCTTCGTGAATTGCTCCAAAGTCTACACGAGAATGAATTTATAAGATAGATTAGGTTTAACTTTACCACTTTTAAGAATGCACAAATGAAAAATCAATAAAACCATAAAATAATCAATGCCAGCTTAATAAACCCTATAGATATCATTGTCAAATTAACTATAAAACTAACCTATTTATTAAAAAGGGAAAAAAACTAACCTATTTATGAAAAAAGGAAAAAAATAACCTATTTATGAAAAAAGGAAAAAAATAACCTATTTATTAAAACAGAAAAAAAGCTAGCCTTGAAATTGTTAGCAAATTTCTCCAAACTCAATGATGAATAGTAGGAAAACTAAATGATTTATATAGCCTAAATTAGGTTTAAACTTAATTGTTTTACAAATGTGGGATTAAACGAAAAGGTAAATAACCATTACTTTATTACATATTGTATGTATAAAAATTTACACAAAACTTCACTGGTTTTATATGTATGGGGATATAAATATGTAATTATTTAATACATTATTTCATAGTTTTTGTATATCATAAATGTCTTTTTTCTACTAGCTTTATGAATGTGCTTGAAATGTTCGCAATAGTTTTGGTGGTAATTTTTGGAGGGAAAATTTTGAACGAAAAGTTTGGAGGTAAGTTTTGGAGGGGAAATTCTATTCTGATAGCTATAAGATGGTTGATTAACATTTGCTCCATTCTACTTTTTGGTGAGGTCTATGTAAAAGTTCATTGTCGTCTCTATTAATATTTTTCTATAATTCTATCTTTTATTGAGAAGACATGGACTCATCTGAATTAAATTCCAATGTCAATGAAGAGTTGTATTGTTCATCTATCCAATATACTGACAGTGCAAGCAATGCAATCAAACATGTTGTTCAAGAAATTCCAAATTATTTATATTTTGAAGGAAACAATAATGAAGGGAAATAATGTGAGAGTGATGATGATGATGATGAATATCTTCCTCCAAGTGGGAATCCTAAAGACAATAAGAAAGATGATGACAATTTTCCTCCAAGTGAGGGTTTTCAAGGGACCAATGATAGTTGTCTGTGAAGCAAGGATTTTGATGGGAATAATGATGACTTTACTAAGCATGCCTACACAAATAATGATCATGGATTTATTCATAGCAAGGATTCTAATAGGACGAATGCTTATTTTCCTTCAAGAAAGGATTTTAATGGGACCAATGATAATTCTACTCATAGATGTGATGGTTTTAATGGGAGAAATGATGATTTTCCTCCTAGCGAGGATTTTAATGGGACTGATGATAATTTTCATCCAAGTGAGGATTTTAATGGGACAGATGATGATTTTAGTGAGGACAAAAAAATAAATAAAGGTGAAGTTGATTTTCCTCTGAGCGGGGATTTCAATGGAATCGATGATGATTTTCCTCCAAGCGAGGATGCTAATGGGAATGATGATTATTTTCCTCCAAGCGAGGATTTCGATGGAACTTGTGATGAGTTTCCTGCAAGCGAGGATGTCAATGGAAATTATGATGATTTTTTAATCCAAGTGAGGATTTTAATGGAACCGATGATGAGTTTCCTCCAAGTGAGGATGTCAATGGAAGTGATGATAATTTTCCTCCAAGCAAGGATTTCAATGGAACTGATGATGAGTTTCCTCCATGCAATGATGTCAATGGTAGTGATGATGATTTTCCTCCAAGCTATTATTTCAATGGAACCAATGATGAGTCACCTTCAAGTGAGGATGTCAATGGCACTAATGATGATTTTCCTCCAAGCGAGTATTTTCTTGGCAATGATTATGAATTTACTCCAAGTGAAGATTTCAATGGCACTGATGATGTATTTTATCTAATTGCATATTTCAATGGCACTGACGATGATATTCCTCCAAGCGAGGATTTCAATGACATCGATGATGATTTTGTTGATGAGGAAACCACCAATGATGAAGAAAATTTTTCTCCTCCAAGTAAGGATGTTACATGCACCAATGATGTCAATCTGAAGAGTTCCCTTTCAATGAATAATTTAGTGGCACCAATAGTGTTGATGGTCATATTAATCTATCTGTAAGTTATCGACTTATTACTGATCATGACATTCATTTTCATATTGAATTTCTTGATCATATTTTCAATGATGGGGTCAGATTCCTCACAATGAAAACATTCATTCTGATGAGGTTGTTGTTGCAGACATAATGGTCTAGGAAAGACAGAGACATACTCCAACTATGAGCTGGATTAAGTGTAGGAATAGACCTTTTTATGCCAATCCAAAGCATTCTAGTTATACAAGATCTATGAAATAATTTCTCACAAATCCAAGTTCCATTACTCATTTTATTTTGAGTGAGTGTTTCCACAACAATTGTTTTAAGTGTATAGGCTACAATCATTCCTTGGAGAAAAGGAACGTGTATTTATCAATGAACAAAAGTATGCAAAATTCATATTTAGTGGGGTGTATGATTTCTACAAGGACAAGTTATGATTATCGTGTTGGAAATATTCTTCTTTGTAGAAAGGAATTCAAATGGGTTCACTCAATTGGTAATCTTATATTATCAAGAATCCAAACAAGGCTAGAAAAGGATCCAACATTTTATTCCGACGATTATCAGGGATGAATCACTGGATCATCAACACACATTGCAATATCATGGATGCATGATTTCTTTTCCAATCATGGAGAGAATATGCCAAATAGAGAAACAATACACATTCTAGATAATTTCACAAGACATGAAATATAAAACATATACAAGGATTATGTTCAAGGTGGTTAAGGAAATGGAAACTTCATCAGATATGAATATTTCACAGAGTATGGAAAAAGAAGTTCAACAACGTCTGCATTCCAAAGAGGTCAAGGATGGGGATCTGCAGTACATGTGCTTATGTTAAATAAATAAGGGATAGTTCAGAAGAAATAGAAATATGTATGTTTAAAAAATTGCTTATTTTTAGATAAATGTCAATTATGAAAACTTGTTATCAATATTTTTTTATGTTCTTTGTATATTCCATAATCAATTCACTGCAAGAACATTGCAATCAATAATCAAATGAGCAAAAAAAATTGTACAAATATCGCAAGAAGTGTTATGATGCTCCACATAAGAATATGGGTTTGATAATTGATGGCATGGTTAAGAAAAAAAACACTCTTGCCACATTTTGTTCGTGTGCCAAATAATTTAAAGGAGGAAAAATTTATTCATTTTCACTTGGTTGGGTGTATGGTTTTTAATGGTGAAATGTTTCCAAGGGTTTTTACTTTACAACTCCAAATATTCACAATGATGCAAATTCGACCATCACCATAATTCATTACGTCCTTTCTCATTGGCCCAGTGATCTTCCTGAAGTTCTATACCTGCAACTGGACAACACAAGTTGAGAAAACAAAAATCAGGTTGTGTTTGGTTATCTAAACATGCTTGTTGAATTGGGAAATTTTAAAAAGGTAAACGTTGGTTTCCTTCTTGTTGGGAATACACATGATCATATTGATAAAATATTTCAACCATTTTGCAAGGACATTGAGGAGGAAGAAAGTTAAGAGCCTACCATCATTGATTGAAATTGTAAGGAAAGCATACTATCCATAACCTGTTGTACTAAAATTGGAAGAAACTGTTGACATGCAAAGATTTATTTTTGGATCGCATGGTGAAGAAAGGTGTATTGAAAAACTTAATGAAATTAGCTTTCAACATCAATTTCGTATAAAAAAAGGTTGATGGAAAAACACTACCGTGGGGCAATAAGTACTCAACTAGCACAGAATGGGGGACTTCATTAGGTTTTGCGTTTTTGAAATTCATCCCAAATCATCAAATGTATGCTTCAAATTTATTGTTATTGCAATCATCTTCAGAGTTCATAATGCAAGGAGGAATAATATAGATGTTGATTCTTCTAAATTCTTGGAAGAAATAAAAAATTCTATCGAAGATATTTATGAGTACTTTGATGTTGCTGATTCTGTCGGGTGGGATTTCTTTTTCATGGAGAAAAGTGACATAATTTCAAACTCTACAAATGGAGATATATATTTGAATTCTCCATTTACTTGGCCACAAAGATTATCAAATGAAAACGAGGAAACAAACGTTAAACCTCAAGGTGATGAGTTTTATCAAGTAGAGGAAAGAGAAATGTATATTGGATCTAAAATATCATCTACAAAACGTCGAGAGATGGAATACCTTTATAGGGGTTCAATACCAGATATCAAGGAGGGTTGCATGATTGCAATTTTGGCTACAGATGATGCACGTGGTTATCCTTTTGGGATTGAAAAAGTTATGAAGGTGAATAAAGAAAATGAATAAGTAGTATCAATATAAGTACATTGGTATGCAATAGATAGACACCTATTTGATGGTGTGTAGAAGGCAGAGATGGTGGTTGAGAAAAGGGTTTATAGAAAGAGAAAAAAAAAGATCAAGAAATAAATTGTCATCATATTGATATCTTGAAATTAGAGGAAGTTGATATACTTGTTTATGATTTTAAGTTGACAAAGAAAGACACTCTTCACTCCAAGACTATAGATATTATCAAGAAGTTGCTACCAAAAGAAGAAGTTTCAATATGGGAGTCTGCTAGACCAAGTCGTAGATCCAGAAGGAATATGACAGCTAAAGTGATGGGAATAGATGTAGACTCACATCGTGAACCCATTGATAATAGAGAAGAATATTGGTCATCTACATATTCGTCTAGTCCTTCATTTGTAGAAAATGTAGATTCTGGTGGGGTGTCAGATTCCATGAATGAATTTGAATAATTTCAAATGAAACATTTTAGATGTTTTTTATTAGTATGATGTTTGTAATTGAAACTCTGAAGGATATTTTGAATATTTATATGAATCATTATTTCTTGTATGGTATAATATATGATTTAATTATGAACCACATCATAATTTATTTTATTTTATATGGTTAGAGTTGCAAAATTATTTATGAAATATTTTGGTTTGTTTAATATGCAAGTTTGAAAAAAGTTGTAATTTATCTTTTGGAGAATTTTTTTTTTTTCCAATTTAGGGGTTAATTTTAAAGTTTTTGTAAAAAATAGTATGGGATGCTTAGGCCATGGCTCTATTTTTAACCTAAAAAAAAATGTATACTGGTATCAAAACTTTTCTATTTGGGTTTTTTTTTGGTGTTTTTTCTTCAAAAATCATCATTTTTATGCCTAGGTTTCTCATTCTTAGTATAAAGTTCTCATTTCATAGTATAAGTGGTTTTCTATGCTATTTTTCTCAACTATGATTGGAATATTTTGCCATTCCTATCACGATCCCAAAATTTTCCTTGATATATGTATAATTTATCACAAAAAAATACCTTGAATTGTTTTAGATCTAACTCAATTTGTATAGGTTCAACATAACTAGTGATGCAATGGCTTCTTTTCGACAATATATATCCAAATCCCTCTACTTCAAAACCAATTACTGTTGTATTCAATAACTTGAATGCTTAGTATTTTAACATCTAAGAGAAACAGAATTTATAATATGATCTCCAGTGAAAATTATTTTGATGGTCTCAATAGCTTTTATTGATGATACTTCTAATAAATAAGTTAACCTAGGGGAAAGGTTGGATCCTTTATAGATTATCACATATTTTCCTTTCCCAAAACATGATGAAAAATTATAAAACATAACCTTACTTCCTTGGATAGTCATTGAAACCATCATAAGTCAATACTAAAATCAAAATTTCATGAATATCTTAGATCCTCTACTCATGAATGTTAAACATGATCAAGAGAATATAGGATTTGCTTATAATTTGTAATAGAATCTAAGAGTTTCTTTGGTGTTTTGAATATCTGAGTTTTTTGTAAGGATGAGCCTCTACATGTTTATTGTTGTTGTGGAGTTATTCTTTTCTGCTGGAGGTTCATCACTTTCATGTTGTACAACCAAGTTGTACTTCTCGAGTTTGAAGCATCAGTTCTTATTAAGGCCATGTTTTTATATCTAGTATAAAATTTCTCAATATCACTTCTTTGGTGTAATCACCAATTTCATTGGTCTAACCGCTGCTATCCTTGGAAGTACTCCATACTAGTGGATATATCTTGCTAGAACAATTGTGGTAAGTGTTTCTTTGACCTTTTTCTTTACAATTCATAGATTGCACATTTTATGCTTAGTTTTTTGGTTGAGTGTGCATCATGATTTCTTGGCACTGGATATTGAGGACAAATGATTAGTTTTTCTTTCATTATGTCATCCTATTCTTTTCTTAATAAGTGTCCACTTGTTTAATAAGAAACTTATAGTTTTTCATTTCATTTTTATCATATAAATTTAGGTCCATTTAATGAAATGACTTCCTTTGAACACATTTTTCTATTGTTTCATTAAGAAATTTCCTATATTTTGGCCTTCAAAATGGATATTATGCCTAATGCATAGGCCCCACATAGTAGAGCATTATAGTGTTCTCCTCACTAGTTTTACCCCATACATGGTAAATCTCTTAGAATCACCAACTTCTTTTACTCACATGAGGACCTTAAGAAAATTGCAATTTCATTTTTCCATTCTTGGCCATGTGGTATTTTCTACCCATATTAGATTTATTATTTCAAACTTGAAATCAATGGGTTTCCTATTTGGAGATAAATTGGAGTTTCATAAACATAAGGTTTACCTCCAAACTTGCCCTATTTATTTTATTTTAGTATCTTTCCACGTTGGAAAAAGATAATTCATATCCACCATTTGAGATTTAAGGAGAAATTGAGAATCATTGGTTGCTTATCCCGGTGTTTAATGTTATCAATCAGGAGCATATATTGAAATAATTGAATAGATTAGTGTTGATGGACCAGATTGTAATTTATGGAAAATTTTAAGGAAATCTACAGGAGGAGGAAGCCCAATCTGAAAGGAGTCAAACAATCCTACACAAGGACGGTCCTATCCCAAAAATGTTTGATATAGATAAACCCTATGCATATAAGGCCTCTGTTGGCACAATATAAGCATATCCAAATGGATCTCCTCTTCCTCTATGGAAGATCTGAAGGGTATGTAGTGATAGTGAAATGATCTAATACTAAATATTATGAAAGATGATAATATGAGGTAGAAAAATTAGCTCAATAATACATGACAAATGTTAATCCAATCTATAAACATATAAACCAAATTTAATCTTGTCAACTTTAAATAAAACAAAAAAACGACAATTGAGTTCTTTTATTTAAAGAATTTAAACACACCATTGTTGTAACAAAGAAATGTCAATTGAAAAATTAGCATTTAAAATGAGTAATTGCTTATTAGTTGCAATAGAAAGTATATGAATTAAATAAATAAATTTAATTAAGACATAATTAACACAATAATTGAGTAATGAAAAATCAAAACAGAGATTAATGTGTTCAATAATAATGCAACGTATAATCAAGATGTCTTAAAGATAAACAAATAACCAATATTGATCAAAGGAATTTAATGAATAAACCAAGAGACAAAAGAAATAAACTAACTAAATTTTATTCAGAATGCAAAAAATTACAGTTCTTCAAAATACAGAGTGTCCCTAGTATTTCCCTTATGCTTTCTTCTCTTATCATTCTCTTTTTACCCATCCCCCTGTGGGTTCTCCATATATGAGATCTCAATATCTTGAAATAATAATTACAAATATTAAAAAGAAATAAATCCCCCACCGAAGTAGGGATCATAAAATATTGTTTCAATATTTGCCAAGGGAATATTTCATCTTGGAAATTACATCTAGTAAATCCGCTATGTCCTGATATTGAGCATACTTGAATTGCGACTGAGCTTTGTGGATAAGAGACTCAATCTCCCTCTCATTTAATTTCTCTCATTCATGTAAAAAGAGATTGATCCTTATTTGCGAATTTAGGGGTGACTCAATCAATTCCTTTATTTTTGCCATGAGAAGGTGATCGAGTTGCACAATTTGCTCCTTATCTTTCGAGACTTTCCGTTCAACCTACTCCACCATGATATTAGGTGGTAGAGAATATTCAAGTGCATACATAAGTGGTAAGTTCAGGACACCTAAAAGGATTTTTGATGCAAGCCATCTCTTCTTGCAGGATTTCTGTCCATCCTGAATGGTGGACTCAACTGATTCACAAAAATTTTCCCAAGATTCCAAGGATATCTTGATCCTCCTCAGATTGATTTTATCTAAGATTGGCACATCTTTGGGTTTATTTTTGATGTACCTTTTCCAATCTACCAGATCATCATAATATCTGGTTGCATCCTTCCTCCTTTGATTATAATCATAAAGGAGGCCAGGTTGATGTTCAAAATCATTGTAAGTCTCTTGAATTTCATTTAACCCTTCAAACAAACCAACCATCACATTTTTAAGGTCATCCTCAATATTGGAGGTCAGTTCTTTGAATTCTTCCTTTGTAAATTTATAAAAAGAGGAAGCAACATATATGAATTGGAAATCATCAAGCTGTTGTTTGAGGGCTGTGATATTTTCAACATGTTTCACATTAAGCCCTTGTGATTCTTCAATATTTTGTTTGATAAGATCATTTTTCTCTTGCAAGTTCTTGGGCTGGTCCTCATAATTACTCTTCAAACTCTACAACTCATTTTGATGGTTCTCATTAACTTGAGATTGCTCCTATTTAAACCTTTGCAGTTTTTGTTCTTTTTCCTCAATTTCCTTATTGAGTGAGGTAACTGAGTCATAATCCCCCCCCTGCAAAGGTTCCCATAGAGGCTGTTGTATCCATATCCTCTTGCTTGACATCTCTTGAAGATATCTTCCATATAATATATTTTGGGACAGTTCCTTGCTTGAATATCCCTTCTCTGGACCTCTTGGAACCCTTCTTCACTACATCCTTCTTTGCTCTACTACAAAAATAGTCTCCCAGTGATACCACTGCATATTCACAAAAATATTCTATTTCTTCAACCGTGGGAGTTGAAATTTCTGAAACTGCAACTAAATGCACATGTTGGGAAATAACAGGGGTGGGAATGGGCATGTTCACTTGGGGAATTGAAATGGATGGAATGTGGGCATGATAATTTTAGGGTGAAGGAATGTAACTGGAAATAAGAGTAATAAGATTTGTAGAGGTGGAAGGGGTAGGAATAACAATAGGTTGTAGAGATACTAAGGGAACTTGTGCTTGAGATGTCTGTAAAGATGTTACCTGAATAGGGCAACAGGTTGTTCAATTTCTATAGAAAATGGAACCATGACAATAGGCAAAGTGGCAAAAGGAATAGTGATTGGGATGGAAAAAGGAACATAATATGCCTCAGTACTAGAGGTGATGACTTAAGGAAAAAGGATATTCGGGAAAGCATTATGATCCACTAAACCTTCAATCTGATCCATAGATGTCTGGGTCACTGAGAGAATTGGTGGTAAGATGATAGGAACCATGATTGAGCATGCAAAATTGGTGGGGAGTGCTTCTTCTTCAAGATCATTGTCCTCATAATCAAGCATATCTACTATTATGGAGAAAACTTCCTATGGCTTGGGGTACCACAGCAGACATAGTAACCGTAGAAATCAATCCTTTAATATATGCAAGAGAAACCAAATATCTAACATTAAATTATCTCGAAACATACATTATTCTGGACGTTTGGTGTAGATCCCTGTTGAGCTTTTCCACTCTTGCTTGTATTAGCAGTTTGCTCTCTCAAAATTCAGCAAACAAGACAAGCATGCTATATAATGGTGTTAGATATACTCTAGAATATATAATCAATAACATATAAGCATTTAAAAGCATCCATGGATTCAATACTCATTTAAATACACATTATTGGACAGGAAAAGATATTTCTATTAATATAAATCAGAGATTACAATAGTGACAACCTCTGTCGGCACGTCTGCGAACCGGAGAAATTGAGTCCTCCACCTGGGCCTCCACCACTTCAATCCTCCATCTCTCAATAGAAAGCTCACAAGAAAATGAAATCTTGGGAAGAACACAAAGTGCTGCAAGGGACAAAGGGATGCAGACTCAAGTATAAGCTCCGACAAAAATGGACTATAGTTTTGTTGCTCTTCAATTCCTCCTCTTTCAATGTATCCAAAGGGTTCCTTATATAGTGCTTCAATGGGGTAATGGAAGGTCAAATATGAGCAATCTCAAGGCATATGGAAGGCCAAGAGACAAGTGACTCAGATCCATATCAAGGAAAACTCCAAAACTATTTGGCCTTTTTCACAAATCTCAATGTATGCGAGTTTTAGGGTCATATCCACGTACATACACAAGAATAGGTTTAAAAGTCACGTATGGAAAATAACGCATGTTTTTAGGGATGGTCTTAGAAACATCAAAGGTACAAAAATGGTCCATGGGGTTTAAAGAATCTGCAGAGGGATAGGGAAGGCCATAAAGGAGTGATCCACCATGTGTGGTAAAATCAACTGTAATAGATGCCCCCTAATGTGTGAGGTTAGAGGGGTGATACAATGACCGAAATACATTAAAATTCCATCTCATAAGTGGAGTGATGAAGAACCAGGTGGAAGAACCATCCATCCAACAGTATAATACAATAATAAAACTCTGCACATAATTGCAAGTACATATAGTAGTCTTGGATACATAAGAGTACAATGGCCATGAATAGGCATGATACAAAATATGACATGTGGTCATCGCCATGTACAATATAGATAGATCAGAATCTCTATGATGAATATGTACAAAGGATCATGATCTCCATGAAAGATGAAGATATACAATGGATCAAGATCTCCATAATGGATGAAGATATCTGACATACACTAGAATCAATTCATGAGAGCTGAAATCTCATGAACACTGGCGTGATCAAGGAGGTAGAATATATGAAATGCCATTAGTCTAGAAGGTCTCATACACAATCCTCTACAAGTACATGTCCTACTATGTGAATAGAGGTGTCGAGGTCGAACATAGTAGTCCATCGTCTAATTACCAGTCATTGATGTATACCGTTAATAGACACGAGATCACCCACCGATAATGAAAATGGGAATCAAGGTACTAGAGTGAAAACTAACAAGTGTTAATAAATGTGTTAAAGTTGAACACTTGAGAGAATCCATCGATTAGGGGACATTGATGTATTCCCAAAAATGTCGATGGCGAGAGAACCTGTCACTGATGACTACAAGTCTCAAGGCACTCAAAATGACTCTAGATTCCTATCCCAGAATAAATGATCTGAAGTTGATGGGATGAAATATGATGGAAGGAGGGCATTAAGGCATCCCCCATCATCCAACATGAGGTACTCAGCAAAGCTATATAATGTGGAAGGACTCGATCATAATGTGCACGAACCAGTATCAGTACCGAGAATGGTCGACATGCAAAGTCAAGAGAACTGAGGAATAGCCGAATCAAGTTTCAAATTCCTCTGAACAAGAGCATAAAGGTGAATGGTGATTGAATGTATGTAGCATAGACTCGATATACAAAACTGGGACATCTCTGTGACACAGGAGGCATTGACAGAGGCTCCATAGGGATTGGAAGCTTAACTCGTCGGTGGAGATAAACTCAGAGAAATGATTACAGCTCCTAAATTCAAACTATTAACCCAACCAATGAATGTGATATATAATGCTCTGTTCGAAGATGACACGACTCGACTGCTGCGAAAGATAACAATTTTCTTGTCTGGCCTTTTGGTTTTTTTATTTTTTTGAACTTTTTCAAATATTTTGAAAATCTTGAAAAAGAATTAAAGTGCTTTATAGTTATAGACTAGGAGGAGACGAGTGTCAACGGGAAAACAAACTAGTTCCAAGCAATGGAATATACCTATGCTCAATGCAAGGACACATGTGTAGGATAACGACACTCGAGGGAAAGTCCCCTCCCGGTAAAAAATGGGGAATCAAGCTGTGAAGGATATGTAAAATGTCTCTACATGGCTAGACACGAGACAAGCTCGGGCTATATAGCTGATAATCAAAGTCAGGGAAGCTGGCATAAGGCTCAATGAGGTAGGAAAAACTCATGATAATGCAATTACAAATTGACATATACAAGGGAGTCTTGGGGAAATGGCCAGCATAAAGGTCAAGAGGAGTATGAAGCTCTTGCTCAAAGTCATGGCGGTATAATATAAAGGACTCATGGACCTAAGAGAGGACTCACAGCATGGGTACCAAATGCAAAGGGGAGCTAACTATGACACCCATGTATAGGAAAGCTCTACCATTCACATAGTACCACTTCTAACAACAACATGAAGGTTCCGTGATACCATGGAATGGGTTCGTACCTAAGTTTAAAATGAAATAGTCATAAGGTCATGTAAAATGCAAGAGGATGTGAAATCCTAACATATATGCCAGTTTAGACATGATACCTATGATAGGAATGAATGGGCTACATGACAACCATATTAGTCCAAAACAACCCAAAATAGTCAATAAAGAATCCAAACTATAGGGAATAGGGAGGAATGATCATGACAAATAAATTCAAAGGAAACAGTGCGGTGGACGATGGGCCATAAAAAGGAATGTAAAGTGTAGACCCAACATTCACGTATCCACTACCACCCCCATGAGGGTGACCACTGGTGTAAATACCGAGCAAAGGGAATAAAAATCCTCCACAAATGAAGTAGAGGATGGAATATGACAATTCCCAAATCTATGAGCACGGTAAGGGGATGCCCCCAAGTCTGACACTAGGGTTCGTACTAGGACCAAGGATGGGTGATGGGATACTAGGCATGTCGAAAATAAAAGGACTCGAACTCAAGAGAGAATAAATATGCTCAAGTAACCACAATCCCAAAGGCCAACTAGTGCACAAAGAGCACACTCCTAAGAAAATATACAACCAAAGTACAAGAAAACCAAGGGGAGGATATGTGAGCTCCCGAATGTAGCAGGTATGTCTCGTCTAGGAGAGGCTTGAAACTCCCATACACTACAAGTGGAGGTATGTAACCAATTATAGTGGCCCTTAGCTTCAATGCATAAAGTGATTGTGCTGCCTGACTTCTACCTGGCTGGGACACCTACAGAATGACCTCTACAAGTACCCCTTGTGATACCTAGGTAAGGAAACTAAGGTCACCCCAATATAACAAATTCTCAGGAGGATAGTCGTAGGTGGGATCGACCGTATGGGCAGGGTAGCAAAGCCCAAAACTCTCGAAAGAGCCCCCAGATATGAATACCATCATGGAAATATCTCTGGTTCTACTCAGTTACAACCAGGGGTCATCCCAATCATAGCTGCTCACACTACCTCATGCTTAACTCCCTTGTAAGAGGAGGATCCTGAGAACACTAATTATATAAATGAATTCATTATCTCACCTAGAAAGACACCTAATTGTTTGTGTCTAGTAGTCTTCGAGAATTGACTCACAATGAACTATTCCAAGACCCTAAAACCTATTCTTGTTGGTGAACCCTATAAAAGAAAAATGTGTAGTTCATTTTAATTACGCGTTGATTTTAATGGTTGTAATTACTCAAAGGGAAACGACCATGCAACTAATGATATGAATACTTAGCAGTGAAATAAAAGTGCACACCATAACAAACAATGCTAAGTGAAATATTTGTCAAATGAAAAATAGGGTATGCCACTACATGAGATACATAAATATATATTCCTTTCTAAATGCCAATGCAATCCTTCCTATATGAAAGCCTAAACACAACTCTCATCCAAGCAATAAAATGCAAGTACCTCCTCAAATCCATATCTAAGATGCATCTAAGAGTGAAACTACTTTGTATTTTTCAATATAAAAGAATGAAAAATGTAATAAAAGTCATCTAAAACTCTCAGTGTCTGCAGCAAGTATAAAACACAAGCCCAGCAAGACACCAAGACAAAACAGAGTAATGCACTAATGGAAAAACAAAAATCATAAATGACTAAAACTACTTTCAAAGAAAAATCAATGAAAAGACAGTCTCTGGTCACAAAAGAAGCATCCAACAGACAACATCAGACCCAACCACACTCACAACCCACCCAACAACTTCCCACAACATCAAACTCACCAAAAGGGAGGATGTATGCGACTGTTTAAAGAATAGCTATGTATATACACAACTTTTGGCCAAAAAGCTGCATTTATACATGGATTTTGGCCAAAAACTTGCATGTATACGTGACTTTTGGCCAAAAATCTGCATATGTACGCGACTTTTGGCGAAAAAACTGCATATATAGAGAAGATAGTGGTAAAAAGCAGGCCAAGGGTCACACCAATAAAGGGGAGTGTTAATGGATGAACATGCTATAAAATTCAACAAAGAAACAAGGAGAAACAAAGAGCAAGTCAAGAATATCAAGCACATTGTGCCCCCAAACCCCAAAGAAAAACAAGGAATGTCCCCAGCGGAGTCACCAATTTTGTTATGGAGAAAACTTCCTATGGCTTGGGGTACCACAATAGACAAAGTAACCGTAGAAATAAATCCTTTCCTATATGTAAGAGAAACCAAATATCTAACACTAAAGGATCTCGAAATAGACCTTATTCTGGACATTTGGTGTAGATCCCCGTTGAGCTTTTCCACTCTCGCTTGTAATAGCAATTTGCTCTCTCAACATTCAACAAACAAGACAAACATGCTATATAATGGTGTTAGATTTACTCTAGCATATATAATCAATAACATATAAGCATTTAAAAGCATCCATGGATTCAACACTCATTTAAATACACATTATTGGACAGGAAAAGATATGTCCATTAATACAAATCAGAGATACAATAGTGACAACCTCTGTTGACACGTCTACGAATCAGAGAAAACTGAATCCTCCACCACTTCAATAATCCATCTCTCGATAGCAAGCTCACAAGAAAAGGCAATCTTGGGAAGAAAACAAAGTGCTCCAAGGGACAAAGGGATGCAGACTCAAGTATAAGCTCCGACAACAATGGACTATAGTTTTCTTTCTCTTCAATTCCTCCTCTTTCAATGTATCCAAAGGGTTCCTTATATAGTGCTTCAATGGGGTAATGGAAGGTCAAATCCGAGCGATGTCAAGGCATATGGATGGCCAAGATACAAGTGACTCAGATCCACATTAAGGAAAACTCCAAAACTATTTGGCCTTTTACACATATCCTGATGTACGTGGGTTTTAGGGTCATATCCGTGTACATACATGAGAATAGGTTTAAAAGTAGCATATGGAAAATAAGCGGCATGTTTTTAGGGATGGTCTTGGAAACATCAAAGGTAGAAAAATGGTCCATGGGGTCTAAAGAGTCTACAGAGGGACAAGGAAGACCATAAAGGTGTGATCCACCATGTGTGGTAAAATCAGCTGTAACATCTACCTATGGTGGTGGTTATTCAATCCTTTGCTTCTTTTATTGAGGTGTAGAAGCTGCTGCTTGTGCCCCTACAACTGAAATTATCAACTCTAAACTTATCTTCATCTCTGCTGACTTCATAAGAACATTCATAGTGGATGAAGGTTTAGGTTGTGGAGGATATTTAATTATAGCTTTGCAACGGTCATATGTTTTCTCAGTTGTCATAGAAGAGGTGTTGTCTTGTGATTTTTGTGCTTTCTTTTCAACCAATTTCTTTTGTGTCTTTTATTATAATTCCAATTCAAGTTTTTTATAATGGATCACCTTAGTTTTAAGTTCCTGCTGGTACTGGAAAATAAATTTCTTGTCATCAGGAGAAGATATTATGCTTACAACTTCAGAGAAAGCATTGGCCCCTTGGTAAATAGAATCAGAGGGACCCTTTTGATGAGTGTCTGCCGTTTTAATGTGTTATTGGGTAAAGTGGTTTTCCAAGAAAGAATTTGGATCATGCATCCTTTTGGGGGATTCTACAATATTCAAAGTAATGATCATTTTCCCAAGTGTACCTGCATGAGTGGAATTTTGTATTACTAGAGGTCCACCCTTTCCTTTTGGCTCCAGTGAGTTTTGGAAACACTCGATCAATAATTGTCTGGAAATATATCTCTTCCAGAACCATTCCATGAGGAACAATATTGGGTAACAAATGAACATTTTTGGTACCCCAAATTCTAATATATGCAAATTATTCTCCAACATATCAATATCCCATGGTGGAAATCAACGCGTTGGATTTGGATGAAAATGTGGGAGCATATTCCTTGAAAATATTTTGATAGATGGGACCTATGAAATGATCAAAAATATCATAGATAAGAGGAATGAAATTATCCTCCCATAGTGTTGAGCAATAAATGTTGATAGGAGGTCCAACTCTCGTCCAATTCCATCCCATGGCTGGGAAAGGAAACACCACGTAGAAAATATCCATCACATAAGAAGAAACATAGAATGTAGGTTTCCTCGATGTTGGAGTCTTTTGATACTTTTAAATGGATTCTTTCAATGCGACCGACATGATTTGAGCCTAATTAAATGATTCTCCTGTAGTGAGAATATGATGAGCAAGAATCACCCATTCCTCTTTGAAAACTGTATAATTTGGCAATCCATACAACCTACATAACATAGCTACCAGAAGAGAAAAAGGTTCCCTAAGTTAAGAGATAGGGTATAGATTATCGAGTTTAGGTAAATATGTAGCAGGGTTGTCCATCCAAGACTTGAGCATTTCCTGAAAGTTGTACAGGGTCGCAGATGACTCAAGAAATTGCTTGTTAAGCAACTATTGGGGTGGCTTGAGGGCATAATATCTAGAAAAAAATTCTGAATGAAAAGAGGCCATAGTGGGTCTGCTTTTGGTCATTGAATAAGAAGACTTGGGCATTTTCAATGTCAATTATCCATTTCACAGCTTCGATATAAGACATTAAAGTGATCATGGCCGCTATGGCATGAAGTTGAGACTTGCTAATGTTCACAAAATTCGGTTGGTCATGTTGAATGCCTAAAAAATCATTGTTATAAAAAATTGAGTAGATTCTAGACTAGTCAAGGTTATAGGTTTTAGACACTCATCCATTTTTTTTAGAGAAAATGCCAAATTTTGGGTCTATTTTTCTGCTCATTAAGGGTCATTTTAGATCTGGTGTTTCTCGACATGGATGATAAGAAATGGGGTAAATTATTATAAAATGAAGAAAATGAATTAATTTTAACCCGAATCAAATTTTTAAAATTGGACCAATGGAATGTAAGATATTCAAAGAACTTACCAATAATATGTTTGGAAGAAGTAAATCCGCTGACCTAGTAAGAAATTGCAGTAAAAATTCTTCCACCGTAGGAAAAATCCATGAATGGGGAACGGTAAAATGATAGTAATAATTTGAAATATTTAAACAACTTAATTCAACGGCGAAATGAATATGAATCATAGATTTCAAAAATATCAATGGTTGATATTAAAGCAGGAAAGTGGGAAAGGAAATTGCGGAGGCAACTTTTCGACATTGTTATATATTTTTTTATTTCTGCAATCCGTAATCCACATTGCTGGTTGTGGAAATGCGGGGTGGAAGTTTCTTATCAAAAATATTTATTGTTTCCACACTTCATAATCCATGTTGTGGGTTGCGGCAGTGCGACTACAATTTTATTATATTTGGGTTTTCAATATCCGTAATCCACATTGCAGGTTGTAGAATTGTGTGACCATTAAGTTTAATTTTTATTGTGAAAAGCTTTCGAGATCCGCAATCTGCATTGTGGGCTGTAGGTTGTGGAGAGGTGAAAATTAAAAAACAAAAGAATTATAACATCCTAATCTGCATTGTGGTTGCGGCTTCCGAATTTTTTTTTTAAAACCTCCAAAAAAAGGATTTTTGCTATCCGCTTTGCAGATTGTGAATTGCAGAATAAAATAAAATAGGAATTTAAGAAATTTTTTATTAAAATTTTCCAAAATTTACAAACAAATAAAATAGGAATTTAAGAAATTTTTTATTAAAATCAAAACATGAAAATAAAGAAGGATGAAAACACTAATGCATGATACCCCATAAGAAAGATAATAACAATAAATATTACCTTAATGATGAGTGAATGGGGTTCCCATTTTATCAACTAAAATGGGATTTGTTGTGCCAACAACAAATTTCGACTCACCAGGTGAAGCAATTATCTCTGTTGAAATCAATTTAAAAAACTTCAAGAGAGATATGTTAGCAAGAAAAATGTTTAAGTCTATAATCCAAGAGTGAGTTCATAAGAGTACAATCGGATCCAGTAGAAATAGTTTTATATGATTGTTGTCTTCCCATCCCAAGCCATTTATAATGATACTCAATGAACAAAGGAAACTTAGAAGAAAAATGGTATCCCAGTGACCAGTATGCAATCAAAAGAGGGCGGTTTATGATGAACCTTAGGTAAACCTTGATTTGTTTCGATCATCAAACCAACAATCACCCTGAATTATTATTTGTTAATGAATTTATTTCTCAGACATATATGCATATTTCTTTTTTTTGAAAGAAACCAACTACAACTTGGTTGAAACAAGACCATTTCCCTAGTAAGGTTCAATGCCATTTAAAAGTTGTACCTGTAAACTAAACAATCTAGCTCTGTAAGGAGACTCGTTGTCTTTTACCTTTGACACTAAAATCAATTACCATGGCTTGATAACCATCGGTAGTAATTTTAGTCCAAACTAGAATCCATGATCATGGTCAGGATGGCTTGTGATAAGACACCCTGTCCTTGAATACAACAAGTTGTGGTTAACCATAAAAAATGGTATTAATTACAATGCAAATTGCAAGCCATTACCTTGGCTTGGTAACCATATTTTGGCAATTTCATTCACTAAATATCTATGAACATGCTGGGATGGCTTGTGATAAGACTCCCCATATTGCAATTCACACTTATTTAGATGAATTTTGTTTTATTTCAAGGTGAGATCAAAATAGAAAAAAGGTTGACTAAGCTATAAATATTTACTGTCAATCACTGATGGAACATATGACAGGAAGACCAAATCACTACTAAAGATTTGATTATCACAATGAGGGTTTGTAAAGATCACGACTCAGGTGGGGAAACATCAATTTAAAGTTCTGCACATATTATTGTTTGTATTCCCATGAGAGAAATCTTTTGGATATAAACCGAGTAAATATGTTCTAACATATCCACCCTCAAATTTTCCAGTTAAAAGTTTTGGAGATAGACTGATCACTAGATCTGGCGAAATGATTTGTCAATATCATGTTTGAAATAAAGAAAAAATTAAAACCAAACCAAATAAAAAAAAAGAAAAAGAAACACACATATGTACATATAAGAAAATTCTTACCTCAAGTGAAGTACTTTATGAGGAGTTGGACGTTCACTGGATAGGTCTTAGAGAAACCTTCCATTGTTTGCAATCAGACAATACTAAGGCCAGGATTTTCTGTAACAATGAATGGCCCTAGCCATAGGCATTGAAATTTAGTATAATCATTTTTTCCTTGTTTTATTTGTCCCATTTCAAGACCAAATCCCCAATCTGGAAATATCGATCAGTCGAAGACTTTTCATCAAACCATGTTTTAATTAATTGTTGGTGTTGGTACACTTTATTTTTGGACTTTTCTCTTTCCTCTTTTCATTTAAGCAATGCATCAATTCTGTTTTGAAGAGGAGGAGAGTCATCATGCAGGAAAGAATGAGCCAACTGTAATGATGGGAGTAAGAGGTTTGATGGTAGAATAACTTATTTTACATAAATGAGGTAGTAAAAAGAGTTCCCAATGGAATATTTAGGAGTTATTCAATCTACCCAAATAGCATTAAAAAGATGGGTGTGACAATTCTTGTGATGAGTGGCCATAGTCTTCTTTAGAATATTGATCAAATTTTTATTCGAAGAATATCCTAATGAATTTCCTTATGGGTAATAATTTGCAGAGTATTTGATTTTGATCCCCTTTTCAAGGGTATATTGAGTAATATTAGTAGAATAAAATAAGATGCATTACCAAAAACCAAATATTCTGGGACTCCAAACTTAGTGACAATGTTACTCTTTAGAAAATATATCACCGAGTCAATATTGGCAACCCTAAGGGGAATTTCTTCTACCCACCTAGTGAAATAGTTTGTTGCAGTAAGTATATACATGTTCTACAAGGAAGAAGGAGGACTAATGGGACCAAAAAAATATAGTCCCCATTGCTGAAAGGGAAACTAGAAAGTGGCAGGTTGGAGGGTTAAAACAAATTTATTTAACTTACTAGAACATATTTGGAAGGATTCACATTTTCTAACAAAAGCATACGCATATTTAAATAATGTTGTCTGATAATATCCAGCTTTGAGGATCTTGTGAGAAGTATTTTCTCCTGAATAATGTCCTCCTGCAAGCCCTGCATGTAATTCCAACAAAATATTATTAGATTTGGCCTTTTCAAGACACCTAAGGAAAACAATGTCATAATTTCTTCTGAAAATCACACCATCAATGAATTGATAAGGTGTAGATTTCATTCTTAAAGCTTCACGCTTCTTGAAATATAAGGTTGGAGGAACATACGTGTGAGTAAGAAAGAACCTAATGTCATCATACCATTTAGAGGATGGATCAGAAATAACATTTACAATATCCTCATATATATATATTCCTCTTGTTTCCATTGTTGTTCTTGCTCTAGATCATTAGAATGGGAAGCTAGCAAGCACAAACCTTGTCCTTTGACACTTTTGGCTGGCTTGATCCGCAACTCGTATTCTTGAATCACAGTCATCCAATGGGAATGATTCTCACCAAGATCTTTCTGAATCAAGACATTTCTATGGCTGCATAAGGGAAAATCACCTTTGTTTTAGATTTCAATAAATAGGGTCTAAAATGTTTTACATACTTATAAACTATATAGGTCTTTTTATCAATCTAAGAGTAATTTAAATCAGCTCCTTTAAATGTGGAACTCAAAAATGAAATGGGAATTTCAACGTCCTCTGCTTGTTTCCGCGTTAAAACAACATCATAAGAAAATTCTGTGGAAAAAGTATACAAAATAAAATATTTTTCAAAATATGGGGAAATCAATGTAAGAGCATCTGCAATAGCTTTCCTCATCTTATAGAAATCATATTTCTGAATTTCATACCACTTAAATGGTAAATCATTTTTTATCAGGTCTTGTAATGGTCTAACAATTTAGGTAAAATTGGGTACAAACCTTCTGACAAAGTTAATATTACCCATGAAGGACTGCATGGATTTCTTCGAACTCGGTAGTCCAATTTTGGAAGTTGTGTCTGTTCTTTCAATATTGATAATCATACCATATTTTGAAACAATGAATCTCAAGAGTTTACCTTCCGTGACTACGAAAATGGACTTCTTCAGGTTCATAGAGATACCATACTTCCTGCATATTTCAAAAACTCGTCTAAGAGAAAATAGACGATCGTGCCTCTTTTTAGAATAAATGTTATATCATCAATATAGACTACTACATAATTGTGCATTAATCCTATTAAATCCATATCCATATCTCTTTGTAAAGTAGCACCTGCATTAATCAATCCGAAGGGAATTCTTCCGTAAGAAAAAAGTTCCCTAACGTGTTCTAAAAGAATTTTTGAGTTGATAAGAAGGGGTAACAAATACCTGATTGTAGCCAGAGAAAGCATATCACAGGGAGAACATTTCAGCACATGCAACCTTCTGCAATATCTGCTCCATTGAGGGAACACGGTAATTGTCTTTCTCATATGCTTTATTCATATTCTGAAAGTCCACACACAATCTTATTTTCCATTCTTTTTACAAACGGGTACTAAGTTTGAAATACACTGTGTATGTCTCACTGGAAATATAATTCTATATGTCAATAGTTTCTCAAGTTCTTTATTCACAGATGGATCAAGACTAGGGTGCATCTTTCTCAACTTTTGTTGATAAGGTTTGAAACTAGGCTTCATAGGAGCGTTGTGTTGCATGATGTTTGTATCAAAAGCTTTCAAGTCATCGTATGCCTAAGAAAACACATATTTAAACTCCTTGCATATTTTAATCAAATCCTTTTCTTCATTGGGTGAACAATTAATCCCTATATTGATTAGTTGAGGATTTTTTTCATTTCCCAAATTGACGGTTTTAAAATTCAGAGAAGAACTATGTGTCTTAGAGAACGTTTTATTCTTGAATTTGTCATGCAAGTCATAGTACTTTCCCAAAATGATTACTAACTTAGGAATAATATTGGAAGGGAATTTGGGGTCAGATAATGACTTTTCATGATCAACCTCATAAATAGTTACATCTTTAAAAGTATCTTAGGATGTCAAAAGTCAAGTATTTGTTGATTGTCATCAAATACCTTCCAATTGGTAACATTATCGAGGATGGAAGGTCTGTATATTAACTCAATCAATAAATTATCAGGGGACAAACCTTTAGGGGGGAGGAGCTTATATGAAGTATTAACTAATAAGTCTCCATCGAAATTTTGAGACCTAGAGACAGACTTAATGCTAAAATGTTTAAAAGAACTATTCATGTCCCTAACAAGTTTTTGATAATCAATAAAACGTGGTGACATACAATGGATCTTCTTTCTTACCCACTTTACAATAATATCATATTCACCATAGCACTCTATAACCCGAGCACCTAAATCGATTTATTTTTTGAGTCCCTTTACAAGACCTTCATACTCAACAATTTTATTACTGCACTCAAACTCCAATATGTAGGAAATCATTATTTTGGTGCCTTTAGGATCTATCAACACACAACCTGCACCATCTCCATATTTTGATTTAGATCCATAAAAAAAATCCCATTAACATAAATCTATTCTAAAATTGGTATTCACATTATATACATTATGAACAATAGAACAAGTAAATGGAACAACAATATAATTATTAACTTGAGATAAATTACCAGCATCCTCAACATGGGAAGAATCAACAGGAAGATTCCTGAAAAAAGAATAAAATGTGTAATGTTAAACTCCTAAGCTATAGCAAACAACATGTTCATTGGGATAATTCAGATCAATGACTATTTGTTTCATATATGGTTATCTTACTATCTTGATTTGGTTGGGTCTTCTATTCTAAGGTAACCGTAGATGGGACCAATCAGTGGAAAAATAAACTTTGATATTTTTTCACCAGTCTCTTGTCAACCACATGCCATATGATTAGGGAATGCTAACAATCACAATTTCAATGGTATGGTGAATCCTAGGGTCAACATATAACATCAAAAGGACATTCTTTAATTCTCCTACTACCCTAACTCTTGATCTATCAAGTTGAACAATCTGGGTTGGGAAGGGTTCCCAAGGAGGCATTCAGTTTCTTCCAGATAGAAAATGGCATAAAATTAGATGAAGCACCTGAGTGTATCATGCAATTATGTACATTTCTGTTGAATATTTAAAAATTAAGTAAGAAAGGAGGAGTCCTATTCTCACTTGGCTTCTGACTATTGGGCTTACATTAATTTTCTAAGTTGTTGTTATGAACTTCCCTGGATTTGTTTAAAATCATGATTTTGGGCATATTTTTTTCTCATAGAGGGTATATTTAGAATTTCAAATAAAGATATGTTAGCTTTA
Source organism: Pseudotsuga menziesii (assembly GCA_001517045.1). Classification (NCBI taxonomy): domain Eukaryota; kingdom Viridiplantae; phylum Streptophyta; class Pinopsida; order Pinales; family Pinaceae; genus Pseudotsuga; species Pseudotsuga menziesii. Next base: position 104,781 of record LPNX011072043.1, read on the forward strand.
TCCCTTTTCAAATAATCAGTCAAATTATATTCAATCTCAGGGATAATTGTTTCCTTTTGAGAAGTTGTTTTACCTGTATTGGAAGTAGATGCTAATGGTGGGGATTCCTGTGAAGTCTGACCTTTACTTATAGTGTTATAAGAGTGTTGAACATTAAAAACCATTTCAGGTTCCTCTTCTTATTCTCCCATAGGAAATTCAGAGACGAAGCTAATTGTATTAACAAGATGATCCTGTTCTACATCAGGAGGTTAAGAATTTTCAGTTTCTTTAGTATTCACCTTAGTGTTTCCAGGAACAGTTTGAGATCTAGTGGTTAGAGCCTTGAAAATAGAATAAATCTCTTTAGAAGTTAATGTCTCATTAGGATTCGAGGAATCTTGGTTTTGGTAAGGTCTCCTAAAAGGTGTCCTTGCAAAACCTCTAATATTGCCTTGGTTTTCATTTTTGGTTCTTTTTAAATCCACCATTTCATTAGAATTTTTTTACAACATTTTTTTCATGTTGTCCATTTTGAAAGGGCATTTATTTTGTACTACGGGTTTAGGGAAATTTTCCTACCTTTTGCGAGATGTAGAAGGGTGATTTGTTTGAATGTATGGATTATATTTTAAACAAAACATATCCTTATCCACTAGGATGTATTCAACAAAATCCTCCTATAGCTTGGTCTTGTGTGCTCTTTTAACCCACATAGCAATAGGATTAGGAAGATCCTTGATGTAATAAGCAACCAATAATTCTTCTGTAGGAAGAACATTGGAAAGGATTCTATTTTTAAAAAAGAGAACCTTGTTAAAATATTGAACCATTGATCTACAGGAAAATGAGATAAATTGAGAGGTGAATTGTGTAGTGTAATATCAAAAACAATGTACACTAAACAAGACAAATTTGAGAAAAATATGATAAGAATTGATTAGTAAATTACAACATTAATATTCATTATTCCCGACAATATAAAAGACTATTACAATAAGGATATTTTGAATCATGTGGATAATATTTGAATCTACCAAATAAACCTAACTGAATGGATAACTGAGAGTGTCTAAATCACTGCATGGGAGTCACTAGTCTAACTCATGATGTCTAAATTAGTCTGCCAATAAGTTAAACTAAATATACTAGTTAAACTGACGAAGTAGGTGGAAAAAGGAACCACTTCCCCATGCAGCCATGGAAACATGGTGCTAGAATATATGAGAGTGATCTAACTAAATGTAACTGAAGGTTGACTCAGCATAACTTCCTACCTACCACAACCAACTGATGGAGATTTCATGTGGCACTCATAGTGGCTCCTAGAATGTAGCGATTGGTCTTAGAGGCACAAAAAATCATGCATGAACATGCAGTACATGGAATTTAACCTCTATATGTGTTCCCCAGACTCTTGTAAAATAATAATGTCTGCCTAAGTTATACAATATGATAAAATAGACTATATATGGACAAGGGAGGATTATATAATCCTAACGCCCCCCCTAAATCTTGACTTGGACAAATTTGGGCCCTGGAAATTAGGCCAAAAGACACCCATACAATCTAAAAGAAATTAAACATGATTAATAAACTAATGGAAATGGGGAAAACCTCATGGGACCCCCCCCTCAAAATAAGTAGGAAACAAGAAATTTTGCTACAATCTCCAACTCTTTAGAGAAGTAATGAAAAATATTGGTTCGTTTGTGCATCAGTATCCTGGGACTATGCATGTGAACCTATCCAAACTAAATGATTATTTATGGAGGATTTTTTTCGTCTTTGGAAGAAGAAAAATATGCTCAACTGAATCAGGAGCATAGCCAACTGGAAGATGAAAACTGGACCCATGTAGAGCAATTGAGATCAACCAATGAGAGAGAAAATGTGCTTGAAAATTTGAACCATGCAAGGTAAACCAAATCAAATTATATATTTCATCATTTACCATCGAACCATGTGAGGTAATATCAGCTCCAAGTGTTAGGAGCAAGTGTCCAAGCGAATGCAGAATGTATCCATCTTTACTAGTTCCATGAGGAGATGAGCATGTGATCAGGTACGAAGGTAGAGGATTCATGGGATTGTGTAGAGATAATTATTGAGATCCATAATATGATATATATTCTAAAATAACCAATTATTCACAAAATATAATATCATCACGCTTATGAGATAAAACTAACATCAAATCCTTAGCACAAAGTTTGAAAGAGACTTGAGGTACTTGTTTTTTCACACCAAAATTGATGAGAGTAGCTACACACATGAATGTAAGATATTGAAACTTAAAATTTGAACCAAATAATTTCATATCAGATACAAATAAGGTCATATCAGATCCAAGAGTGTGGAACAAAGGTTCCAAGTGCTCCACTAAGATAGTAGATGCACAATTTTCTCCTTGTTCAACAAAAATATGAGTATTGGTGCATGCAATCATGTAGGAATTTGATGGAAGCTCTACATAAATGAGAGTGAATGGATCACTCCTAAAATATGATATATATTCTAAAACATCCAAATTATTACCTTTTCTGCACACCAACAACAACATTAGAGAGATAGATCGAATTCCTCTTCATTTTCTGAAGCAATCCCTAGCAAACTTTTTACAAAATAAAAAATAGAATAATCACTGGAGAATGCTTGAGTAGAATGGAAGGATAAATTTTCTTCAATAACATAGATTCAAATGTCTTCTTCTGGATCATCTATATGAGAATATGATATATCTGAGATCTTATAAACTTCCAGAGAAGCAAGAGAAGGGATCACTCCAAGAAGACTTTCTTCAATTTGAATTGACCATGTTGAAGATTCTGCTTCTTCTTCATAATGAAAAAATTCATCATAGAGAATAGAGGCCGATATTTTTGAATAAATAACTCTTGTGGTGCTAGGTGTGCTCTCCAAACCAATATAATGATCCTCATCGTTCTTTCCCAAGGTTCTATCCAATTCTATCCAAAGACCCTTTAGGTATTCAACATAATCAATAAGGTAGCGCACGTTTGGAGAAAATTCCAGACATATTGTTCCAAAATATCTATCACCACCATTTAGATAGTCATTCTCATGTTCATAAGAGTCTTTACCAAGTCAAATAGATACCTCATAGAGACTTTGTCTCTTTAGAGAAGAAATCATCTTCAATTTCCATTTTGAATATCTTGTGAATGGAGTAAGAAGAGGAATTGATAATATCGAATCCATATTGAATTTGTACCTGAAAAATATCACTGTGAAAACTAAATCAATTCTTAATCATGTCAGTTTCAATCCTTTCCACCTTGACATGTACACTTTCTCATATTTTGTCACACCTGGATCAACTTCTCTTAACATAATTCAGAGGGAGCAAGGCTATCATTCCAGGATTTATGTGGAAACTCAGCTTCTTTTGGTGTACAATGGAGATCATACAATACTTTCTTCCAACCTAAACAAGGATCTGATACCATGTTAAATTATTGAACCATTGATGTACAAGAAAATGAGAGCACTTGAGAGCTGAGTTATGCAGTGGAATATCAAGAACAATGTACACTGAACAAGACAAATTTGAGTCAAATCTAATAAGAATTGATCATTAAATTACAACATTAATCTTCATTATTACCAATAGTATACAACAATGTTACAATAAGGAGAGTTCAAATCATGGGATCCACCAGTCTAACTCCCAATGTCTAAATCAGTCCATGAATTAGTTAAACTAGTTAAACCAATTAAACTAATGTGGTAGGTGGAAAAAGGTTCCACTTCCCCATGAAACCATGCAAAATTGGTGCTAGAATAACTGAGAGTGATCTAACTGAATGTAACTAAAGGTTGAATCTGAATAACTTCCTACCTACCAAAACCAACCGATGGAGGCTATTGGTGGAACTCGGAGTGGCTCTTATAATGTAGGGATTGGTCTCAGAGGCACATAAACTTATGCATGAACATGTAGTAAGAGAAAGTTAACCTCTATATGTGTTCCCCACACTCTATTACAATAATAATGTCTCCCTAAGTTAGACAAGATGATAAAATATACTATATATGGATAAGGGAGGATTATATAGTCCTAACAAACCTATGATTGAAGTCCTTAACCCTCTATTTTCCTTTTATCTTCCAAGAGGACAAATCCATAACCATATCTTCAAGAGTGGTGTAATCTCCAAACTTATGGAGAAACAACTTTTCAAATTCATCCCAAGAATTAATGGATCCATACTCTATGGAAAAATACCACGTAGAGGATTTTCCTTCAAAAGAATAAGGAAAAAACCTACAGACAATGTCCTCATGTACCACATTCCTTAGTCTAATGGCTTGCATGAAAGTATTTATGTGATATTCTGCAGGAGATATTTCATCAAGATTAAACTTGGGTATCCATTTTTCTGTATTTTTAGGTAGCTTATGTTGTTGTCTAGGAGTGAAAAATGCATCTTGATCTAACCAAGGTCGATTCAGGTGGTTTGTCATTGGTCTTTCTTCTGAAGAAGAGGCACTTGAATATTTTTTACTATTTGAGTATTCCTCAGATGATGATGAAGATGAAACAAGAGGTGCAAGTGGTGGTCCACCAGATAGTATGTTGGGTTGCATACTATATTGAAGAAGATATGTTTCTTTGAATAAGGGAGTAGTCTGTATTTCGGAGAGTAATTCCTGTTCGGATATGTCTTGGTTACTTATACTATTTGGTGAATTATAAGTGGAAAGGGTTGGGATAAGGATTTTCTGATATTTTGAGTTACGTCATCCCTTTTTTCTACCCTGGAAGTGATCTCTTGAGTGATTTTCCTCAATTGTTCAAGATTTAAAGGCCCTTTGGTTGATGAGACAAAGATGATCTCAATTTTTCTGTTTACGTGTTCTATGAAATGGGTAGTAGGGACTATGGTTTGGTTCTCTACTGGTTGTACTACTGGTGTAGACGCTTGAGCTCAGATTCTTGTAGAAACCAATGAACTGGGTGGAGGAGGTTCGCTAGTGCTTTGTTTATGAATGTTTAATCATAGAACTCCTTCTAGCACCATTTTGTTGATGAATCAGACTGTAATTGATGGAAAATTACAAGGAAATCAACAGGAGGAAAAAGCCCAATATGAAAAGAGTAAAAAAATCCTACGCAAGGACGGTCCTATCTCCAAACTGTTTGGTATAGCTGACCCCTATGGATATAAGGAATTTGATGGAACAATGTGAACAGATCCAAATGGATCTCCTCTTCCTATGTGTAAGATGTGAAGGGTATGTAGTGACACTAAAATGATATAATACTAAATATTATAAAATATGATAATATGAGGTAGAACAATTAGATCAATAATACATGACAAATGTTAAACCAATCTATAAAAATATAAACCATATTTAATATTGTCAACTTTAAATAAAACAAAAAATGACAATTGAGTTATTTTATCCAAATAATTTAAACACACAATTGTTCTAACAAAGAAATTCCAATTGAAAAATTAGCATTTAATATGAGTAACTATTTATTAGTTGTAATAGAAAGTATATGCATTAAATAAACAAATTTATTTAAGACATAATTAACACAATAATTGAGTAATGGAAAATTGAAACAGATATTAATGTGCTCAATAATAATGCAACGTATAATAAAGATGTCTAAAAGATAAAAGAAAAAAAAGATTCATTAAAGAAATTTAATGAATAAACCAAGATATGGCAGAAAGAAACTAACTGAATTTTATTTAGAATGAAAGCAATTATAGTTCTGCAAAATATAGTGTCTCCAATCTTTCCCTTATGGTTTCCTCTCATATTGTTCTCTTTTTCCCCATCCCCCTATGGGTTTCCCTTCTATGATATCTCAATATCTTTAAATAATAATTACAAATTAAAAGGAAAGAAATCCCCCACAAAAGTAGGGATCATAAAATATCGTTTCAAGATTTTCCAAGGGCATATTTCCACTTGGAAAATACATCTAGTAAATACACCATGTCCTAATATTGAGAATACTCTAATTGCAACTGAGATTTGTAGATAAGCGACTCGATATCCCTCTTCTTTACTTTCTACCATTCATGTAAAAAGATATTGATCCTCATTTGTGAATTTAGGGTGAATCAAGCAATTCCTTGATTTCTGCTACGTGAAGGTGATCGAGCTGCTCAATTTGCTTTTTAGCTTTCTAGAACTTCCCTTTTACCTACTCCAACATGACATTACGTGGCAGAGAATATTCAATCGGATCCATAAGTGGTAAGTTTAGGACACCTAATAGGATTTCTAATGCAAACCATCTATTCTTGCAGGATTTCTGTCCATCCTAAATGGTGGACTGTGACTAATTCACAAACATTATCTCGGGATTCCAAGGAGATATTGATTCTCCTCTGCTTGATATTATCTAATATTGTCACATCTTCAGGATTATTCTTGATTTACCTTTGTCAATCTACCAGGTCATCATAATATTTGGTTGCATCCTTCCTCCTTTGATTATGATCATAAAGGAGGTACTATTGATGTTCAAAATCATTGTAATTCTCTTGATTTTTTTTAACACTTGAAACAAACCAACCATCACCTTGTTAAGGTCATCCTGAATCTTGGAGGCCAATTCTTTGAATTCTTCCTTTGTAAATTTAGAAAAAGAGGAAGCAACATATATGAACTAGAAATCATCCAGGTATTGTTCAAGGGTTGCGATATTTTCAACATGTTTCACATTAATCCCTTATGCTTCTTCAAGATTTTGTTTGAGAAGATCATTTTTCTCTTGTAAGTGCCTGAGCTGGTCCTCATAATTACTCCTCAAACTCCACAACTCATTTTGATGGTGCTCATTAGCCTAAGATTACTCTGATTTAAGCCTTTGCAGTTCTTGTTCTTTTGTCTCAATTTCCTTATAATTGAGGTAAATGAGTCCTAATTTTCTCGTACAAAGGCTCCCATAGAAGCTCCCATCTCTAGAGCTTCTTGTTTGACATTTGTTGAATCTCTTTTCCATATAATCTGGTTTGGGACAGTAGCTTGCTTGAATGTCTCTTCTCTGGACCTCTTGGAACCCTTCTTCACTACAACCTTCTCTATTCTTCTCAAAAAATACTCTCCCAGTGATACCACTACATCTTCACCAAAATATTCTATTTCTTCAACTATGGGAGTTGAAATTTCAAAAACTATGACTAAAGGCACAAGTTGGGAAATAACAGGGGTGGGAATGTGCATGTTCATTTAAGGAATTGAAATGAATGTCATTTGGGCATGAGAAGATGAGGGTGAAGGAATGGAATTGGAAATAGGAGTAATAGTCTCTACAAAGGCGACAGGAGTAGGAATAACAACAGTTTGTATAGATACTAAGGGAACTTGTGCTTGGGATGTTTGTAAAGATGTTACCTAAATAGGAGTAGTAGGTTTTTCAATTGTTGCAAAAAATGGGACTGTGAGAATATGAAAAGCGGTAGAAGGAATAATGATTAGGTTGGACAAAGGACCATAAGATGCCTCAGTACTAGAGGTGACGACTTAAGTAAAATGAATATTCAGGAATGTATTATCATCCATTATACCTTCAAGTAGATTCACATATACCCAGGTCACTGATAGAATTGGTGATAAGATGAAAAGAACATTGTATGGGCACGGGAAATTGGTGGGGAGTTCTTCTTCTTCAATATCACTTTACTCAATCTCAAGCATCTCTACCTGTGGTGGTGGTTCTTCAATGCTTTTCTTCTTTGATTGGGGTGTAGAAGTTGTTGCTTGTGCCTCTACTGATGAGCTCATAAACTCTAAACTTCTCTTCATCTCTACTGATTTCATAATAGAATCAAGAGTGGATGAATATTTAGGCTATGGAGGATATTCAATTACAACTTTTCCATGGTCGTTTGTTTTCTTAGTTGTCATAGAAGTGGTGTTGGATTGTGATTTTTGTTCTTCTTTTTCAACCAATTTCTTTTTTGTTTTTTATTCTAATTCCAATTCAAGTGATGTATAATGGAGTACCTTAGTTGTAAGCTCCTGCTCGTATTAGAAAAATATTTTTCTTTTCATCAGGAGAAGAGATTATGCTTACAAATTCAGAGAAAGAATTTCCCCCTTGGTAAATATAAGCATTAGGATCCTTCTAATGAGTGTATGCAATCTTCATGTGTTCTTGGGTAAAGTGTGTTTCCAAGAAAGAATTTAGATCATGCATCCCTTTGGGGGATTCTCCAAGCTTCAAAGCAATGATATTTTTTTCTAAGTATACCTGCATGAGTGGAATTTTGTATTACTAGAGCTCCAATGCTAAGGAGAAATTTAGGCCATCCTTTCCCTTTGGCTTCAGTGAGTTTTGGAAAACTCCATCAAAAATTGTATGGAAGGATATATCTTCCAGAACCATTTTGTCAAGAAAAATTCTGAGTAAGAGATGAACAATGTTTCTACCCCAGATTCTTATATATGAAAAATATTCACCAACATACCAATCTGTCATGGTGGAAATCAACGCTTTGTATCTGGATGAAAATCTTTGGATAATTTTCCTTGAAAATATTTTGATAGAAGGAACCTATGAAATGATCCCAAATATCATAGGAGAAATGAAATTATCCTCCCATGATGTTGAGCAATAAATGTGGACAAGAGGTCCAACCCTCGTCCAATTCCATCACATGGTTGGGAAAGGAAACGATGCACATAGAAAATTTATCACATAGGCATAAAGATAGAATGTGGGTTTCCTCGATCATTGGAGTCTTTTGATACTTTTCAATTGATTCTTTCCATACAACTAATGATATTTGAGCTGAATTAAATGATTCTCTTGTAGTGAGAATATGATGAGTGTCACGTACCCCAATTTCTATAAAATTTTATGTTTAAGAAGACATTATATTTTATTTTTATTGTAAAGTTTGAGACTATTGACCATGTGGGGTCAAGGATGATTGTAATTAATTATGCTGAATATTTTATTATTTGATAAATAAAAGATGAGATAAATAGCCTAAGGAGGCTGTTGAATGAGTGTCCACTGACCCACTAGGTGGAATAGATTGGGGTAAGAGAAAACTGACACATGGAAGCATCCTAAACCACTTCTAGCTATTTCAGGGGAAACTTCCCTAATTTTTTGGTCATGTTCCCTGATAAAGTGGAACAGATCAGGTGGCTCATTAAGTGAAAAACTGACGAAAAAGACCCAGGAATGCATATATCTACCCATCGAATTCAGCAGGAGATTGTTCAATCATTACCTTGTGAAATTTCTAGAGTTGAGAAAGGTGCACAAGATATTCGATGAGGGGAAAAGTAGAAGTAGATTGAGTGATTAAGACTGTTTTCAGAACTAGTGCAGCTGGATAGCTGAGTTCTTTACTGCCGAGGATAGAAAGTACTACTGCTAAGTAATTTTGTTGATTTGCATGGGTATTTAATCCCTTTTCCTCACACAATGATTTCATTCTAGTGGTTCAATGAACATGTTCGGGGGTTCTAAGACAAGTGATTAAGCTATCTTTAGGAAAAGGTTGGGTGGAATGGGATCCTTGGGATGTTTGTCTACTCTACGAGTTATCAGGTTCCATCATGTTATATTATTTATTTTATGCAAGTAAAGTACTGAAATGAAAGTAGTCATGTTTTAATATTATTTCTTAGATACTTGCAACTGCAATTAGACTATTTAAGTCTGCATTTTATTCAGGAAATTACTCGTATTTGTTTAACATAATAAATGAACTTGGAATTAGAAATGGTGTAATGATGAATAAAAATTCCTTTCTGTATTTTTCCACTCATCGTGAGATGAAGTACTCTAGTATAGAAGGTTGTTTAGAGGTAAATAGGAACTCTTATATATGAATTAAGATGATTTGAACCTGCTTAAATATTGAAAGATTATATTGTTATTTCAGCTGTTTATCATAATGATTTCTTTTCCATGAATTACAATTTTATGCAAAAACCTCTAGAATACTTAGTAGAGTCTTTTATAGTAAAATTGTGGTTACAAAGATAGTAAAATGTGTATACGATAGTAAAATAAATATTACTGTAATACAACGTAGCTATTACACTTAGTAAACAAAACTAATTCTTTATTTTATTACTTTAAGACCTAAAATATAAATAATGGTACTTTAGACAATATATAGCAAATATTGTATAGATAAACCTACCAAACTGTTCTTTTTAAACATGAACATAGTAAGTTCATAATGAACAACTAACATAAAGAAAAAGGTAAATATTATAATATTTATTGGAAAATAATACCTTAAGTACTTAAGAAACAAAAAATGTAAACATACAGTATAAAACTAATATTATAACTAAGATAAATAACTATTCTTCTAAACCGTACTCACTCATACAAACCTTTTTCCGAGCAGGAAGATAGCAATTAGTTTATTTAGTCAAACTATATACTTAAGATACAATCTAATGCTTATAATTATCCAATATATTAAGTAAATCAAGGATAAGTATCAATGTTCCTATTTAAAAAGAAAAACTATTATAATTCAATTATTATTTATACCAAGAATCAAAATTATGAAATTAACTTAAATAAACAAACTATTATTAAAGAAAACCAAACCCTAGGTTGAGTCCTTACTGAATAAATTTTACAAATAGTTTTCCAAACAATTAAGAGTTTTTCAATGGCTCGAACCAACTCACAACTGTATCATAAATTACACCATTTTTAGCATAACAAGAAAGTGTTTATGAAAACTTAGTTTTCTCTACAACCCAATTTACCAAAAGAAAAAAAATGCTAATAATTATTTATTCTCTAGCTGAAAGTCCTCATACCAAAATAGAGTTCTATATGATCATTATCACTACGTATTCAAATTATCAAGGAGAAACAACTGATAAACAGAGGTATACCCAAGAGCCATAAAATATGCTTCATAGAAAACAAAGTATTTTATAAACAAAATTTCCACTCTAATCCAAACAGTCAGCACATGAGTTTTAACTCTTCAAAAATGCAATAACTAAAGTGTAGCCATGAAGGAGTTTCATTGGCCAAGCAAAAGGTTGAGAAGGTTTCAAAGCAAAACTTTTATAGTGATAAACAAACTGTTTATAAAAACCTTTTAATGATATTATTATTACCCTAAATCATCTTATTATAAGAGCCGTGACTCTTTTACAAAAACCCAAGGGTTACATTTTTAACAATTGCCATACGGCCTCCTCCTCCATCTTTAAACAAAGAAAATTATCATTTGATACAGTAAATGAACACCACAGCTATCCCTTAGAACCATCGACATCACCGTGAACACACCCAACGATGGAGGGAACCTCAAGGCTGAAACCGAGGCTTACTGAAGATTTCATGCCGCATCCTTCAGCTTTAGCAATGCCTTCGAATCTTTGATTGTGCAACGCTAGAATTGGAAAACCGGTTAACAAACAATAAAAGTTTAGAACATAATTTGGTAAATTTTTATTAAAACTATAAGTAATAAGAGAATGGAGTTTTTTTTGAAAAAACCACTTACGAGAGTCGAGAACCTGCTAATGCCATCGTAGAGTGAAGACAACATGATTGGTAAGAATCAGATACATGCAACCTGCCAAATGCCATGAACAAAACCAAAATGACTACTGTAATCGTGGAGCTCTCAGTTGTGATGAAAAACTAGAGCTTCAATCCTAGTTAATGTCTTGGGAAAAAAAATTATAACAAATGTTAAAATGTCGAATCTCGTATGGAGAAACAATGGCGAAAAACCAAAGTAACCAATTCACTGCATATAACGACCAACCCACAGTTTGATAAAAAGTTGCAGGAAACCCAAGAAGGATGATGCCTGTCAGCCACTCTCCCTTGCCAAATAATAAACAACAAATGAAGCCTGGTAGTGTTTAGGTCAAGCGTTTAACGTTTTGTTCTTAGGTTTTAACACCAAACCCTTTTTCCAACGAGAAAAATCCACGTGGTTTCCACTACCATCGCAATACTTTGGGTCTCAATTATAGTTTTTAACCTGGACATTTAAACCCTGCAAGGTGTATAATACAATAACAATACTTTGGTTTAAAATTTTAAACAAGTAATTTTGTATGTGGAGATTTTGAGTTATGTTTTAGTGCATAGATATTTATGCCTTGTCAAAACCTAGCTAAGTTAATAATTATAAATTGCATTTGAATATATGTTTAGGATTAGTATGTATGTTATGCAATGAACATGTATGCATAGGTTAGAATTGATTTATTTGTAATTTAGAATCTAATTGCAAATACAAATAGTAAAAAGGAATTTTAGAACTTAGGAGAGTTCTAGGATTTACATAGTACATTTTTCATAGTTAGAAAACACTTGGAAATGCATTCGGACTTGTGGATATTACATCAACTAAATCTTGGTCTATATTTATATACCATCATATATGAATAATTGTTATAATCAATAATTACACGATCAACTCAAATTGCTATCTAGGAAGAATAGTCTTGGTGATAAGTCTTGGATTTCTTACACATCATTAATCTAGAAATTAAAATGGAGTCTATGGTTTTTCTTCCTAACTTACTCATTTTATTCTTTCGAAATTTAAATTTATATATCGTAACCGAAAAGTAAAATTTTACCTCTAAAGACTTGTACAAGCATCAAATATGCATTAGCTTGATAAAGCTAAGCAAGCCTCAAGAAAACCTCAACACCCTTCAGTAGGACAATAAAACAACTATCAAAATCATACACTTACTAGAGAATAAACAATTGATCTGAATTGAATAAATTCTAACTCATTGACTTTCAAGACTGAAAAATCAACATAGATTGAATGTTGTTAGTGGCAGGTGTTTTATAAGTTAGTAAGTAATTCTAAAATCATTAGTTACAGTTAGTCAATAATATTAACTCCTAAGTTTCTCTTAATGTCCTGTCCTATAATCTATCTATTAAATAACTAGAGGTAGTTATTAAACTAACATTTTTTGGCTATGACTTAAACATTAAATGTCACAAAGAAAATTTTAAATTTTTGTGAGTTTTTGGGGTGTTACATATGGTATCAGAGCACACGTTCAGACACTAGTCCTGAAGTGGCTCAATGCACATAAACCAAAAAGTAAGAAGAAAGTATGAATACTGATTTATGATTTTAATGTTGTTGTAGATAACATTTTTTGAGTTAGATTTGCAGGTATGGAAGGACTTGAAGAGTATGTTGAAGAGAGGTCCCCGTTAAATGAACAAAATAATTTTGGAAGAGAACCTGTTAAGGAATATATAACTAACAATTCATATGAATTACTGCAAATAGTTAAGGATTTAAAAAATGAAATGGAGACTGTTAAAAAAGAAAATGAGAGAATCCTAAGAGTTCAAGAGGAACTGAATCAAATACCGTTGGAAAAGTTTCATAACGAAGAAAAGGATAAACAAGTAGAAGTTGACACTATGTCCTATCAACATAAAAGTAAAAGGTCAAAACACTCTATAATTGAAAGCAGTTCTTCTTTTGAAATTAATCGTAACTCATACAGAAGGAAACACTAGTATTCAAGTGACAGTAGCAAGAGTAATTATTGCTCTAGAAAGAAGAAGTATAAGCCCTATGAAGAGATTTCTGGAGAGGTCAAAAATATTAAACGACCAAATTTTAATGGAGAAACAAAAAAAGGAGAGAAAGCTGAAGCATGGCTGTCCAGAATGAAAAAGTATTTTCAGATATATAACTATTCTAACCAGTTAAAAACAAGAATAGAAATTTATAACTTAACTGGAAAAGTCGACATTTGGTGGCAGGACATAAAACGAGTTAAGGGCATAAAAGAGAAGATTATAAAGTGGAGCATTTTTAAAAAGTACTTTAAAAAGAAATTTATGTCAAAGCAATATTATGAGGAATGAGGTAAAGAATTTTATGACTTAAGGTTGGGAACCATGAGTATGAAAGAGATAAATAGTAAATTTATGAGCTTTCTGCATTATGTTACCTATATTGTTGATGAAAAACCTAAGGTAGAGCAGTCTTTGAGCCATTTACCTTTTCATATTAAGGACATAATTGAATATGATAATCCCAAAACCCTTGAAGAGGCCATGTGAAAAACAAATTTCTACTATGAGCAGAACCGCAAAAGGGAGAACATGCCAAACTAGATAACAAAAAGTTCTAATAATTTTGAGCAAAGAAATAAATGTTTCACACCTAATCGGAATTTTGGGAATAATAACTCACGCAAATTTCCTAAGAAAAATTTTCAAGAAAATAATTTAAAAAGTAACTCACAGCAAAACCCTACTATCATGAGAAATAAAGAATTTACAAATAGTCACATAACTATGTTAAAAATAATGAACGTAAGGAACAGGTAAAATGTTGGGAATGCCAGGGACCTCACTATGCATCAGTCTGTCCCAACCGTAAAGAAGATTGTCAACAACATTCATACTGTGTAGGAAGAAACAACGGTTGGTGATTTAGCAAAAGGGATTCCTAGAATCAATGCAGCGCTGGAAAACAGACATGCTAAATATCAGACTTCCATGGTGGAAGTAGAAGGTATGTTGAAACATAAACCCATTTCTATTTTGATTGATCCAGGGTCTATCCTGAGTTATGTTTCTCCTAGTTTAGTAGAGAAAAGTAAACTACCAGTAGAGAAATTTGCCAAGTCATAGATGGTTCAATTAGCTACATGAGAAAAAAGAAGAGCGATTGATTTTGTGAAAGAGTGTACATTATATATGAATCAGTTTGAAACTTCTGTAAGGTTGAATGTACTTTTGTTAGGCTCCTATGAAGTATTAATTGAAATGTATTGGTTGGAACAACATCGAGTAGTGTTAAATTGTTTTGATAAAACCTTTACCTATTTAAATAATGAAGGAAAAACGGTCAAGGTAAAAGGAATCCCTAGGAAAACAACAATCAGACAAATTTCTCCCTTACAATTAAAAAGGGTTGTTCGAAAAGGATGTAAAGATTTTGCTGTAACTATAACTAATAAAGAAGACATTAATAAATAAGAAAAAATAAAATTAGAAGATATACCAATCTTGAGAGAATATTCAGATGTGTTTTCGAAGGAAATTTTGGGATTGCCTCCGAAAAGAGAGCTGGAGTTCACTATTGAGCTAGTACCTGGTATGGTGCCTAACTGAAAATCTCCTTACCGGATAAACATCCTGGAGCTTAATGAACTAAAATCACAATTAAAAGAACTGATAGATAAGAAGTATATAATACCAGTTGTGTCTCCTTGGGGAGCACTGGTCATCTTTGTTGAAAAGGACGGTACTTTGTACTTATGTCACTGACTACTGTCAGCTTAATAAGATGACAGTTAAAAATAGATACTCGTTTCGTTGCAAAGATGATTTGTTCGATAAGCTACATAGAGCAATAGTATTTTCAAAAATTGACTTAAGATCTGGTTATCATCAAGTACGGATTAAGGATGAATATATTTTCAAGACAGATTTTAGGAACATATATGGTCAATATGAGTTTGTTGTCATGCCATTTGGGTTAACTAATGCCTCGAACATCTTCATGTGTTTAATGAACAATGTATTACATAAATATCTAAATACATTTGTAGTGGTTTTTATTGATGATATTCTAATATATTCTAAGACTAAATAAGAGCACGAAGAGCATTTAAAAATCATGTTACAAGTGTTAAGGGAACATCAAATTTTTTCCAAGTTAAGTAAATGCGAATTTTTCAAAGATAAAATACAATACTTGGGTCATGTAATAACTAAATATGGGATCTCGGTTGACCCAGATAAGATAAAAGAAACTAATGAATGACCGGTCCCAAAAGATGTGACTGATGTACGATCATTCATGGGGATTACTGGTTAGTATCGAAGATTCATTGAGGGTTTTCAAGAATCACGAATCCCATGGATTCTCTACATAAGAAAGTGTTGGCACCATAATTGAATAATTTTGGATTATTGAAGGCTTTGGAAAATGACCATATTTGAAAATACTATGAAGGTGCCCTTTAAGGTAACAGAGTCACATGAAGCATTCATAGTGGACTGTGGGATGATGAAAGGGTTTGGATCGATAGTGGTGGTTCATTTTACCTTTAGAATAAGAAGCAGCATAAATAAGGTAAATAAATACATGAATCGACGGATTAGAGCCAAGAGGGTGAAGATCAACAGTGAAAAAGAATTTCACAGATCGAAGAGGTAAGGTAGAATGCGGTCTTTATATTTTCGGAGTATGTCGAATGGGAGCAATGTTGGAGGGTTGAGATTGATCCAACGCTAGATCAACGGTGCTAAAAATTTCTACGCGGTGAACATGCTTGGTCAAATAATTGTTTTCAAATCGCAGAATGAGTTAAAGGATGGAAAGATCGAACGGTGGAGATGAGAGCAGAGATAGATATGTGGTTTGGGATAATTCCGCGGATTGAACTAGTGCAAATGAATCCGGGATTTCAATTCATGAAAAGTTGCAGGGGCCGCAAAGATAGACCGTTTGCGATGATGGATCAATCTTGATCAATGGATAAGAAACATTTCGTGATCAGAAGTTTCTCACTTGATTAGAGGAAAAAGCATTGGAGGAATTTTAAAGTTCTCAGGGATGAATGGTCCCGATGAGGGTAGTTTGGAGATCAACGGTTGATGTTGATTTCCCCAAATCAGGCTGTGGGGGTTGATAGTGTTGAATTTCTATATGAATATTTGATGTATCAAATTCTTAGATCGTAAAGATGAATAGATCTATTTTTTTTAACTTTTTTATACCATTGATAAACAAAGGGATTCCTTTCTTTTGGGAGGAAAAAGGACCCTTGTTGACTTAGGAGGAGTATCTGGAAAAATTGGTCCTTCGTAGGTCTGATCACAGCAAATTTGGGGATATGCAGCACGCCCTATCGGGCCCCATTGTGTTCGATAAAATGGTTGTGGAGTTTGAAGCATTGTTTGATTTAAAAATTGCATGTACTAGGATGCCTAATATTACATATTCAGATAACATGGAGCTCAAAGTTCTGGCTCACGATATGATCATGGTATATTTACCTGGATCTAAGCTGTGGAAATCAATTCAAATGTATGGATCAAACACATTAAAATAAATCCTTGAAGATATCAAGGAAGATAACATAAGGATTTTTCTTCATGACATACCTATTCGCAATCACCTCTCTCATATTTTGTACAATTGTCCTCAGCTGAGATATACATAAAATGTTTTCAAACCTATTTTTAGTGGTTCACAGTTTATTTCTGTTTTATGTAAACTGTGGTGAATATGCCACATCCGATTTTGTTCATCAGTTTGTAACTAGTTTTGATTCTAAGGTCATTCTAAGACATTATAAATTTACCTCCTGTAGAGGGAGACGGGGTTGGAACCCGAGTAATTTTGGAGTTGTATGTTTTCAAGTGTTTCTTAATAAAATTGCAAAGCCAAAGTTGGTGTTTTTTCCAGAGATTCATGTGTTATTCTATGTTACAGTTTGTATTTTCCTTTCCTATGTGATTTTTTTTCCAGTTTATCTATTCATTATGTTTTCTTTCACTTCTGGAATGAGATTATAACAGTTTTACAATTCATGTTAGCATTATCTATGGTTCTTTTCAGAGGTCCATAGTACCTTTCTTCTAAAATTAATACATAATTCATTTCCTAATGCTGTATGTTGATGGTATGTTCATGTTCTTCCTTATCCACTAGACAACTAAATTTTGACTGCGACTGAGTAGCTATCTTTCATCTGTGTTAAAATCACCATGCATACAATTCTGTTAGGTATATTTCATATCTCGACTCCATATCCCAATGGCCCTGTGTTTAGTTTCAACCAATCTTACAAACTACACATATTTTTACCTGTACATATCTGGCCTTGTTAATATTTTGTGAGACATCCCTCTCGGACGAGGAGAAAACCAACTCTCTCTCTTTAAAAGTAGTTTTGCTGTTGCTTGGGAATAAGCCTTCACAACCTTTGGTAAATTTATAGTGCTAACAAAAATGAAAGAAGTTTGTATGGGATAAAAAATGTGAAGAGAGTTTTAAGAAATTAAAGGGATTGTTAACTACTGCACCAATTTTAAGAATCATGGATCCTAACAAGGACTTTGTGTATGCATTGATGCATGCACCGATGGCCTTGGTGGGGTCTTAACTCAAGAAGGACACGTAATAGCGTACGAGTCTAGGAAACTTAAAATTCACTAGAAAAATTATGCTACCTATAATCTAGAATTGGCTGCGGTGATACATGCATTAAAGATGTGGTGCCATCACTTGATCAGAAGAAAATTTACTTTAATGATAGATAATAAAGGTTTAAAGTATCTGTTGGATCAACCAAATTTAAACGCAAGGCAAGCTAGGTGGCTAGCTTTCCTTAGCGAATATGATTTCAAGATCCAAAATATCAAAGGGAAAGAAAATAAGGTAGTTGATGCTTTAAGCATAAATGTAATATTAAATTTTATGGCAGCAATCAGTACTTACAAAACAGATTTAGAAGATAAAATTGAAGGAGTAAAATTGGATGAAAATTACCAAAAATTGCAAGCTAAAGTGACAAAAAATGTAAATGAAAGTTTAAGTATAGGTTACATTCTAAATTAAAAGTGGTTAATACTTTATAAAAATATATTGTATTTTACCTAAAGTTAAGTTGCCAATCTTAAATACACAAGACTCCCTATTCAGGACACCCTGGTTATCAAAAGACAATAACAATGTTATAGAAAGATTATTTTTGGCCAAATATGAAAAATGAGTTGGAATAATCTATTGATAGATGTTTCAAATGTCAGCAGGTTAAGACTAAAGATCAACATCCAACCAATTTATTACAACTGTTACCAATGCGTAGCTAGAAATGGGAAACAATCAACATTGATTTCATTACAGGTTTGCCTAGAAATCAAAACTAGAATGATTCTATAATGGTAGTTGTTGACAAACTCAGTAAGGAAGCCCATTTTAAATCAATAAAGACCACTCATAAGGCTTCTAATATTGCTGAAATATTTGTGATTTTTTTTTTCATTTACATGGAATCCCAAAAAGTTATAATTTCTGACAGGGACGCTAAATTCACGGGAAACTTTTGGAAATATTTATTTAAAGGTTTATATACGACTTTAAATTTCAATACATGTTTTCATTCGCAGACGCATGGATAGACTGAAAGGGTTAATCATATTTTGGAAGATATGTTAAGGATGTACGTTAGAGAACATACAAGTAGATGGGAGGACTACTTACACTTGGTTGAGTTTGCATACAACAACCATTACAAGGCTTCATCAAAATTCAACCCATTTGAGATTCTGTATGGCAGAAAATGCAATACTCCCATCTCATGGAGAAACCCCATTGAGAGGTTAATACTAGGACCTGAGTTATTAAAGGAAATGGAATTAACCATAAAGCTGGTACAAGGTAATTTGAAGGTTGCTCAAGAAAGAAAGAAGAGTTAAGCAGATCTTAAATGAACTCAGAAAGAGTTCCAAGTGGGCGAACATGTTTCAATTAAGGTAAAACCTAAAAAGAGTTCTTTAAAGTTAGGGAGCTGTGCTAATATAGCACCCAGGTACTGTGGGACTTTCTAAATATTGTCCAGAGTTGGACCGGTGGCATACCAATTAGCCTTACCACCGAATCTTAAAGTTCATAATGTTTTTCATATTTCTGTTTTAAAAAGATATGTACATGATGCTACTCATGTTATAAATTGGAATGATGTGCAGGTGGAACCTGAAGGAGATTTTCTGGTGGAACTAGATTGTATCCTCGACAAAATGGAGATTTTGCTTCATAATTGCACCATTGGGATGGTGAAGGTGCAATGGAAGCAACTTAGTCAAGAAGAAGCAACGTGGGAATCAGAGAGTCATATGCGGGAAGCATATCCAATTCTATTCCAGGGTAGCTTTGAGGAATATGAATAAAGAAACATCAAGGATGTTGTTGGACTTAAGGGGGGGTGTATGTCACGTACCCCAATTTCAATAACATTTTATGTTTAAGAAGACATTATATTTTATTTTTATTGTAAAGTTTGAGACAATTGATCATGTGGGGTCAAGGATGAATGTAATTAGTTATGCAGAATATTTTATTATTTAATAAATAAAAGATGATACAAATAGCCTAATGAGGTTGTTGAATGAGTGCCCATTGACCCACTAGGTGGAATAGACTTGGGTGAGGGAAAACTGACACATGACAACATCCTCAACCACTTCTAGCTGTTGCAAGGGGAAACTTCCCTAATTTTATGGTCATGTTCCCCAAGAAAGTGGAACAAAGCAGGTGGCTCTTTAAGTGAAAAATTGACCAAAATGACCAAGGCATGCATATATCTACCCATCAAATTTAGTAGGAGGTAGTTTTGAGAACTAGTGCAACTGGATAGATGATTTATTTACTGTTGAGGATAGAAAATACTGCTGCTACGTACTTCTGTTGAGTTGTAGGGGTATTTAATTCTGTTTCCTCACATAATGCTTTCATTCTGGTGGTTTAGTGGATAGGCTCGGGGGTCATAAGACAAGCAATTGAGCTATCTTCAGGAAAAGGTTGTGTGGAACGAGGTCCTTGGGCTATTTGTCTCCTCTACAAGTTATCAGGTTCCATAGTGTTATCTTATTTCTTTTATGCAAGTAAAGTAATAAAATGAAAGTAGTCATGTTTTACTATTATTTCTTATATACTTGCAGCTGCAATTAGACTGTTTAAGTCTGCATTTTATTCAGGAAATTACATGTATTTGTTTAACGGAATAAATTAACTTAGAATTAGAAATGGTGTAATGATGAATAAAAATTCGTTTATGTAATTTTCCACTCATCGCAAGATGAAGTACTCTAGTACAAAAGGTTGTTTAGAGGTAAATAGGAATGATTACATATGAATTAAGATGATTTGAAGCTGCTTAAATATTGAAATATTTTACTGTTATTTTAGCTATTTATCATAATGATTCCTTTTCCAGGAATTAAACTTTTATGCAAAAGCTTATAGAATACTAATTAGAGTTTTTTATAGTAAAATTGTGGTTACATAGACATTAAACTGTGTATAGGATAGTAAAATAAATATTATTGTAATACACCCTAGATATTACACTTAGTAAATAAAACTAATTCTTTATTTTTTCACTTTAAGACCTAAAATATAAATAAGGTCACTCTAGACAATATATATAAAATATTGTATAGATAAACCTACCAAAATGTTCTTTTTAAACATCAACACAGTAAGTTCATAAAGATCAACTAACATAAAGAAAAAGGTAAATATTATAATAATTATTTTAAAATAATATCTTAAGTACTTAAGAAACAAAAACTGTAAACATACAGTATAAAACTAATATTATTGTTAGATTTTTATCATTCAGGATAGCATTATGATCTTAGGATATTTAATTGAGAGAATAACATTCACAACAATAAAACATAAGAGACAAGAGACACAAATAATTTTCCTCGGGGAAACCATAAAGGAGAAAACCTCGCAACTTCCTCATAGATAGAGTCAACACCAAAAGTAAAACCCGAAAGCATAAATATGATCTCCCGACAGCAGTAGTCTCTCTCTTATCACAGCACCAAAAGTGAAACCCTAAAGCATAAAGATGATCTCCTGACAGCAGTAGTCTCTCTATTATCACAACAACTCCTCCTCTCACTCATGCGCCCCAATGAGTGAGTCTGTGTCTGATAAATAGAGAGACTTACTCTCTATTTATATTCTTTCATTCGCTTGAAACCCACTCCAACATGTCAGCCTTACTTAACAATTACTTACTAGAGCCGACATCTCTAGGATAGTCTAATAACCCTAGGGCCCCACAACTGTGAGGACTTTAGCCCTTGACCAATAGGAGGGTTACCCACAATGACTTGACATGACTTGTTTAAATTATAGAAACTTTCTGTAAGAAACATCGGGGTATGAAATGACTCAAATACATTACAGACACATCCCAGAATAAACATCGGGGTACAATACATAATATATACAGATGGATACATTCTGAAGTTACAATTACATAAACACTCCCTCTTAACTAGGAAGGTATTCTCTCGACACAATTTATCAACACAAGTCTTCTTCTCTGTATCATCTAGATCATCATTGAGTTCTCATCATCTTCATCTGGATCTGGATCATCATCACTAGATCTAGATCATCACTCGATATGGATCATCATCACTAGATCTGGATCATCACTTGATCTGGATCACCATCATTGGATCTGGATCATCACTCGATCTGGATCATCACTGCTAGATCATCATCATGGGTTTTATCTCATGATTTTTCTCATCACAGGAAGTTCTATAGATCCAGCTCTTTTTCATGCTGGTTGTAGGCCTAACCTCTATGTAGGTCTTCTTTAGCACTTATACCTGACCTTAAGTTAGAATGGCCTACCCAGCACTTAGATCTGATCATGTAGGAACCAATCCTATAATCATATTAGAAAGGCATGCCCAACACTCACATCTGACCTTGTGGGAACCAATCCCACAACCCTATCAGAAAATCCCAACACTCACATTTGACACATGTGAGGAACCAATCCAACATACATGTTAAAAAAGGATTAGCACTTATATTTTACACATGTTAGGAACCAATCCAACACACATGTTCAAAAAGGCTCTGCACTTACATCTGACACATGTGAGGAACCAATCGAACATGCATGTTCGAAAGGGATCTGCACTTACATCTGACACATTCGAGGAACCAATCCAACGTGCATGTTCGAAAGGGATCTACACTTACATCCAACACATGCGAGGAACCAATCCAACATGCATGTTCAAAAGGGCGTACACTCACATCTGATCAAGTAGGAACCAATCCTACAGTCATATCAGAATGGCCCCTAGTCCCAGAATGAGCTACTTGGTACCTGACCAAGTGCCTCCATTCCAAGAATGGCATTTAGCGCTTACTTCTGATCATGTAGGAACCAATCCTATAGTCACATCAGAATGGCTTGGCACTCATATCTGACATGGAAGGAGCCAATCCTCACCATGACAGAATGGCTCATCCCTCACATCTGACCATGCAAGGAACCAATCCTGTCACCATGTCAGAATGGATCTGGGTCTCATCATTTCCCTTTGGAGGAAACCTCGATTTAGATAACACCAAGCTTCTCCCCGAAGTACTCAAACTTCACCCTAGCCAATGGCTTTTTCAACACATCAGCTATCTATTCCTCCGTCGCAACATATTGGAGCTTCATTGCTCCCCTTTGCACCATATCCCTGATATAGTGATACTTGATCTTGATATTCTTTGACTTGTCATAGAACACTGTATTCTTTGACAACTTCATGCAACTCTGGTTGTCACAATGTATACAAGTAGCATCCATCTGGAGATCAAATAAATTAGACAGTAGCTTCCTCAGCTATACTGCCTCACAACTAGCTGAACAAGTTGTGACATACTCTGCTTCAGTTGTACTCAGTGCCACACAGGATTGCTTCTTGCTAAACCAAGAGATCACACCTGATCCCATACTGAAGCAACACCCTGAAGTGCTCTTCCTATCAATGGCATTGCCTACCCAATCTGAATCAACATAACCCTCTAGGTTAATCTTTTGATTCACCTCGTACTTGAGCCAATAATCAATTGTACCCCTCAGGTACCTCAGAATATGCTTTGCATCAATCAGGTGAACATGTCTCGGATCTGTCAAGAACTGGCTCAAGGTTTTCACAGCAAAGTAAATATCTGGTCTCGTGTTCATCAGGTACATCAAGGAACCAATCATCTGACGATACATCGTAATATCAACCATCTCTAGTGAAGCAAAACTCAATGGCTTCAGGTTCGATGCCATAGGTGTGGTCATCTAGTCCATCATCCTGAACCTCTTCAGGATCTCTACTGCATACTTCCCTTGTCCACACCTCCATGCTTAGAAAATAGTGTATCGACACATAATAGGAGCATCACTGGTCTTCTGCCTTCAACCTTGAAGCAACGATTGGAATCCAATTTACTCTCAGTAAAGCCTAGAGTCATCAGTAATCTGTCCATCCTATCATTCCATGTCGAACATTAGGATCTTTTGCAGTCACTCCCTCTGAAGCATCATACTCCCTTTGTATTCCATACTCTATGCATTGAAACATTCTGTACTGGAGTGACAAGTAGCTTCCTCTGCTACTAATATTCTATGTATCCATCTAGTATCACTGGATACCAAGATCCTCTATCTTGAACTTTTTCAAAAGTTCTTCTCACACCCATTTGTGAGCTTGTCATCCTCTATCAACCTTGTAGCATAGGTTCATATCTTCATCAAGATCATCATGTATGTGTTATTCCATGGGTGTCTTCTGAACTAGTACAAGGCCTTCTTTCAATTGCACACATGATTATTCCTGTCATGTGTCTCAACTCCCACTGGCTGCAAATGTCTCTTCATAGTCTATGCCTTCTTTTCGTGAGAAGCCTCGTGCTACAAATATTTCCTTGTATCCCACGATGCTTCCATCTACTGCATGATGGAACTACGAACTTCCCTTCAGGTATCGATACTACATCCTAGACATCATTCTTCTTGAGTTGGTCTTTCCTTTATTCTTGGTTACTTCTTCATAGCTTGAAGGTTCTGCATCAATGATGTCGCTGCATTCGTCGTATTATTCTTCATCTTGAACTGTTGTCACTTGTGCTTCGGAACAAGTCTCATCCTTCTTTGCTTGTAGGTGATTATGTATGTGATCTTTCCTACACGTCAAATGAATTAGTTGTATGGTTAGAAACATTTCATAAGGTATATTCATAATGGCAAATTCTTATGCATAAATATATGTTGATGCAACTACTTTAGCCAATACAACATTCATCCATATCTCATAGAAAATTTCTAGATTCCTTCCATCTCTACCAGGACAATATTAAGATTGTGCACTAATCCAATATGTCAGCAAAGAGGTTTCATTCTAGATAAACAACAATGGAGAGTTGTATAGCACCATGAGCTACTTCCCCATCACATGCATATTAGTAGTATACTATCATTAATGCAAACATTCTATCATGCATAACACATTAACTGAATATAGACAAATGCATAACAAAAAAATATCATGAAATGACAATTGAATACTTATCTTTATTTGTTTCATGGGTAGAATCCTTCTTGAGCCTTCAGCTTCATAGCATCATTTCTTATCCAAATGGTAAGGTGGATAAGAGGTTCTTCAAGAGTTGAGTTCTTCATATTCCTCATCACTTGAGGGATCTTCTTTGGATGGTGAGAGCTTGATCTTCAGTTGCTCTCATCTTCTTTTCTCTTATTATTAGTTGAGCTTCTTCTTATGTGTGCTATTCCCAGAGTCTGCTGAAAGTAATCACTTCCTTCTAGCACACATTCTTCAAATGAATGAATCCCATGATCCTGGGAGGCCATTCATGGTGGTTATCACCACTTCTGCATTCTCCACTTCTTCTTCTACCGCTTCAAGTTGTTCTCTGATTTGAGAGACCCCCGTAAAGTATGATTGTATGGTCTCTGCATTCTGGATCTTCACATTCTTCAAATGTTTTCTCAAAGTCATATTCTGATTTATGTTCTTCCCTTCAAATAGAATGTTTAAGGAATCAAACATCTTTGGTGTCTTTATAGAAGACACTTGTGGTACAATGTGATCCGTGATTGAATCAACAATGATCTTCTTGGCCTTGACTAAGTTCTTCTGGTGTAAGGATTTTAGCTTCATCTCCCTCTGGAACGGGAACCTCTCTACTCATGTAGGTGTCCAATTCATTTTCTTCAGACAGATCAAGTACTTCCATGCTTGGAATTTGTCAACTTCACCAATCTTATCGTCAAGCTGATGTGATAGATCACTTTGAAATGAGAACCTCAAATGCAAATAGCAAAATATTAGATCTTACTGATTTGAGGTGTCCATCCTAGTTCCGGAGCTGGCCGATCTAGCGTTTGTCAAAGAAACCCTAATTTTCAAAACTTGGAATCTTTTAGATATGACTAGATAGAAATATATATCTATTCAATTTGAGCTGTCCAATGTACTCCTTTTCTGAAAACAGTGGAGGGAAGCTCATGGAACAGAAAGCCCTAGTTTTCCAATTTCTTCCTACATAAATGCCTATTACTATTTCTATGGTATCTCCAAAATTGTTTCTGCTTTGTATTTGAAACTTTGAACTGTAGTATCCTCACATGTCCCTGTTCCAACACCATAGGTTTCATCATAATTGGTTTCACCAATTGGGACTTATGATCATTTTCCCAAGGTGACTTGTTACAGGATTATTCAACACAATGAAGTTGTACGGACTTCCACATGTCACCGGTTCATCTTCTGAGTCTGAAAATCAGACCACAGAAATTAGAGTCTGTGTCCATTCCGTAAAATCTTTAGAAATTTCATTTGGACCTTTGCAGCCCAAGATATAGAAATTCTACCCAAGTGTCCTGTTTAGGGATGAATTCTCGAAGAGGCTGGAACCCTAACTTGGAGGGATCATATCTCCCAGAATATAGCGAATATGAGGCTGAATTCTGGGTATATTTTAAATTAGGATTTTACCTTCAGCCTCTACATTTTTTAGATCCTGATCCATTTCCAATACCAATATATAATGAATGTTCCAAAACTTATCAGTTTTAGTATTTTAGGGTTTTTCTAGCTTTGGGTCAAACTAGGGTTTGACTTTATCGAAGTTATGCCCAACCAAAAATATTTATCCAGGTCTATAAAATTCAATTTTGATGAGGAGAGAAATTCTATTCTGGGCTCACTAGAAAATTCCTCTTCTGTAGAAAGCCCTAATTTTCTGCACCAAAACTGAAAATGCTCAGAATCGAATTTTGTTTCGACAAAAAGATGCGCCCTTCAATGGAGATTCAGGATAGGATAATTTTGCTGATGGATTGTGGAGAGAGTTCCAAAAATTAAGAATCCCTAGATTCTACAGCTGCACAATTTCTTCTTCTCAGGTTAGCTCTGATACCATGTTAGATTTTTATCATTCAAGCTAGCATTATGATCTTAGGATCTTTAATTCAGAGAATAACATGAACAGCAATAAAACACAAGAGACAAGAGACACAAAGAATTTTCCTTGGGGAAACCATAAATGAGAAAACCCCACAACTTCCTCAGAGATAGAATCAGCACCAAAAATAAAACCCGAAAACATAAAGACAATCTCCTGACAGCAGTAGTGTCTCTCTTGTCCTAGCAACTTCTCCTCTCACTCATGCGCCCCAATGAGTGAGTGTGTGTGTGATAAATAGGGAGACTCATTCTCTATTTATATTCTTTCATTCACTTGAAACCCACTCCAACATGTCCGCCTCACTTAACAATTACTTACTAGAACCGACTTCTCTAGGAGTTTCTAATAACCCTAGTGCCCCACAACTTGTGGGGACTTTGCCTCCTCTTACCAACAAGGAGGGTTATCCTTAACACAATGGTGGGGACTATTTCCCAGAATTACAATGACGCACCTAGGGTCAAATTCTCTAGGATAGTCTAATAATCCTAGGGCCCCACAACTATGGGGACTTTAACCCTTGACCAATAGGAGGGTTACCCACAATGACTTGACATGACTTGTTTACATTATAGAAACTTCCTGGAATAAACATTGGGGTATGACATGACTCAAATACATTACAGACACATCCCGGAATAAACATCGGGGTACAATACATAAGATATATGGATGAATACATTCCAAAGTTACAATTACATCAACAATTATTACCAAGATAAATAACTATTCTTCTAAACCCTACTCAATCATACAAACCTTTTTTCGAGAAGGAAGCTAGAAATTAGTTTATTTAGTCAAAATGTATAGTTAAGATACAATCTAATGCTTATATTATCCAACACATTAAGTAAATCAAGGATAAGTATCAGTGTTCCTATTTAAAAAGAAAAACTATTATAATTCAATTATTATTTACACCAGGAATCAAAATGATGAAATTAAGTTAACTAACAAAAATATTATTAAAAAAAAAAAACCCTAGGTTCAATTCTTACATTATAAATTTTACAAATAGTTTTCGAAACAATTAAGAGTTTTCCAATGGCTCGAACCAACTTGCAGCTGTATCATAAATTACACCATTTGTATCATAACAAGAAAGTGTTTATCAAAACTTTGTTCTCTTTGCAACCCAATTCGCCAAGAGAAAACAATGCTAATAATTATTTATTCACTAGCCAAAATCCCTCGTACCAAAATAGAGCTCTATCTTATAATTATCACTAATGGTAAATAGAGGTATACCCAAGAGCCATAAAATATGCTTTACAATAAACAAAGTATTTTATAAACAGAGTTTCCACTCTAATCCAAACAGTCACCACACAAGTTTTAACTCTTCAAAAATGCAATAACTTAAGTGTAGCCATGAAGGAGTTTCATTGGCCAAGCAAAAGGCCGAGAAGGTTTCAAAGCAAAACTTTTACAGTGATAAACAAACTGTTTATAAAAATCATGGAATGATATTATTATTACCCTAAATCATCTTATTATAAGAGTCGTGACTCTTTTAAAAAAACCCAATGGTTATATTTTTAACAATGGCCATATGGCCTCCTCCTCCATATTTAAACAAAGAAAACTATCATCTAATATAGTAAATGAACAACACAACTATCCCTTAAAACCATCAACATCACCGTGAACACACCCAATGACGGAGGGCACCACAAGGTTGAAACCGAGACTTACTGGAACTTTCATGCCACACCCTTCAGCTTTAGCAATGCCTTCGAATCTTCGACTATGCAACGCCAGACTTGGACACCTATTACCAAACAAGAAAAGTTTAGAACATAATCTAGTAAAATTTTATTAAAACTATAAGTAAGAAGAGAATGGAGTTTTATTTCAAAAAAACCACTTACCGGAGCTGAGAGCCTGCTAAAGCCACTGCAGAGTGAAGACAATGGGATTGGAAAGACTCAGATACATGCAACCTGCCAAAAGCCACGAGGAAAACCAGAATGACTACTGTAATCATGGAGCTCTGAATTGTGACAAAAAACTAGAGCTTCAATTTTGGTTAACGTCTCGGGAAAACGAAAATTATAACAAAGGTTAAAACACCAAAGTTTGTAGGGAGTAACAATGGCGAAGAACCAAAGTAACTTTCTCACCACATATCATGACGAAGTCACAGTTTGATAAAACATTGCAGGAAACTTGAGAAGGCCGAGGCCTGTCGGCCACTCTCCCTTGCCAATCAATAAGAAACAAATGAATCCCAATAGTGTTTAGGGAAAGAGTTTAACGTTTTGTGCTTAGGGTTTAATAGCAAATCCTTTTTCCAATGAGAAAACTACACCTGGTGTCCACTACGATCCCAATACTTTGGGTCTCAATTATAGTTTTTAGCCTACACATTTAAACCCTACAAGGTGTATAATACAATAATAGTACTTTGGTTTAAAATTTTAAACAAGTAATTTGGTATGTGGAGATTTTGAGTTAGGTTTTAGTGCATAGCTATTTATGCCTTGTCAAACCTAGCTAAGTTAAATACTGTAATATGCATTGGAATATATGTTTAGGATTAGTATGTATGTTATGCAATGAACATGTATGCAAAGGTTAGAATTGATTTATTTGTAGTTGAGAATTTAATTGCAAATACAAATAGTAAAGACAAATTTTAGAACTTAGGATAGTGCTAGGATTTACATAGTAATTTTTTCATAGTTATACAACAATTGGAAATGGATTCAGACTTGTGGATATTACATCAACTAAATCTTGGTCTATATTTATATACCATCATATATATGAATAATTGTTATAATCAATAATCACATGATAAACTCAAAATGCTATCTAGTAAAAATAGCCTTGGTGATAAGTCTCGGATTTCTTACACATCATTAATATAGACATTAAAAAGGAGTCTAAGGTTTTTCTTTTTAACTTACTCATTTTAGTGACTAGTCTTCCGAACTTTAAATTTCTATCTCGTAAGCATAAAGTAAAATTTTACCTGTAAAGTCCTGTACAGGCATCGAATTAGCATTAGCTTGAGAAAGATAAGTAAGCCTCGGGAAATCCTCAATCCCCTTCAGTAGGACAAGAAAACAACTATCAGAATCATACACTTACTAGAGAATAAACAATTGATCTGAATTGAATAAATTCTAACTCATTGACTTTCAAGACTGAAAAATCAATACAGATTGAATGATGTTAGTAGCAGGTGTTTTAGAAGTTAGTAACTAATTCTGAAATATTTAGCTACAGTTAGTGAATAATATTAACTCCTAAGTTTCTCTTAATGTCCTGTCCTGTAATCTATCTGTTAAATAACTAGAGGTAGTTATTAAACTAGCATTTTTGGGCTATGAATTAAACATTAAATGTCACAAAGAAAGTTTTAAATTTTTGTGAATTTTTGGGGTGTTACATATGGTATCAGAGCACACATTTAGACGCTAGTCCTGAAGTGGTTCAGTGCACGTAAACCAAAAATTAAGAAGAATGTATGAATACTGATTTATGATTTTAATGTTGTTACGCAGAACATTTTCCGAATTAGATTTGCAGGTATGGAAGGACTCGAAGAGTACGGTGAAGAGAGGTCCCTGTTAAATGAACAAAATAAATTTGGAAGAGAACCTGCTAAGGAAGATGTACATTAGAGAACATCCATGTAAATGGGAGGACTACTTACACTTGGTTGAGTTTGCATACAACAACCATTACCAGGATTCATAAAAATTCAACCCATTTGAGATTTTGTATGGCAGAAAATGCAATACTCCCATCTCATGGAGAAACCCCGTTGACAGGTTAATACTAAGACCTGAGTTATTAAAGGAGATGGAATTAACCATAAAGCAAGTACAAAGTAATTTGAAGGTTGCACAAGACAGACAGAAGAGTTAAGCGGATCTTAAAAGAACTCAGAAAGACTTCCAGGTGGGCGAACGTGTTTCCATTAAGGTAAAACCTAAAAAGAGTTCTTTAAAGTTAGGGAGTGTTGGCCGAAATGTATGACCTATGGGGTATTGTGGCCAACTACTAAAAAATAGTCCACACACTTGAATAATCACAATCTTGTATGTGTTTGGTATAACTGTTTTTCACAGGTTAAAGGCCCTGCTCCCTGTAAAATATGCTCTTAAAGTAGAGAGTCTCTTGGAAGATAAAAGATAAGTTCTATTTAATCAAATCTTTACTGAAATAAAATAATTATCTAGTTAAAATAATCTTACTAATACTCATAAATATCTTAAACTAAAACAACAAATAATAGTGGCTCCTAATCTCTATCTATAATTACCTAAGATGCAGTATAACTATCCCAAAAATGGGAGCTGAAATTGGTAATTAGATAACAAGTTTTATTTAAAAATTTAATCTATGATCCTGCAATATTAGGAAATACTACTATCAGTAGGTATAGATCTAAATCAAATTACAATAAAAAATATTTTATTGTAATTCAATTTTCAAATGAAACAAAACTTATCACCAGAACATAGTATTGAAGCATAAAAGAAGTTACACCTAAGTACTAAATCTGAAATGAATAAGTTCACCTTACACAGTCAGCACTTTGTATAAAATTATATCATTATCAACTGAAGAAAATGAACATGAAGAAATTCATTCACTTTTCTATATGACAATTAGTTATTCATTCTTCAACACTAAGTACTTTGTTTAGAATCCATTAACAAGAATTTTCACATATAATATAAAGATATATACATATGAAAAGAAATTTAACACTGGGAAACAAGATTAAGATAGCATGATAATGACTGATAGACTTAGCTAATGTCTTTAGCATGTCCATAAAACATAGAAATCCCCAGAAAAAGTTCCAGAGGAACACCAATAAAACAGAATAATATTAAGTTGCTGTAGTAAATTCGTTTATCACCAGTCTCAGGATTCCAACCCCTTGCTTCTGTTCTAAAGTTGCTTATAAAGGAAAAATAAATACTGCAACCGACTAACTAGAAATTCTATTTCTTAGGAGAGATTTTAATCTTATCCAAATAAGGTGTAATGATGACCAGCTTCATAGGCACATTGTTACAAAAGTATCCAGAAAGAAAGATATGTCCAGAATTTTCACTTACTAGAAAAGTTCCAGCATTAATTTCTCCCAATTATAGTAACACCATACTGGGTAATCCATGCGAACAGAAACTTAGAAATAGGAACAAAGTGATAATTGAGTATCAAATCGGTTATAAATCCCGAACAATGTTCATGGAGTAGTTGCACACGATCAAAAGACACGAAGGCACACCAACATCTAGTTTCATTCAACGGTTTTATTTGACACATGTACATATTAACAAAATGTTGTTTTAGTAAAATTTTAATGATGATAATTAAGCATGATCGAGATATCTGTAGAATGTTAATTCTGTAGATATCTCAATTTAATCATTTAGACCATGAACTGAACTGAAATTGATGAGCCCAAAAAATTACTAACCTGTAAGAATTTATCCAAAACCCTCTGTAGGCATAATGTAAGATATAAAAGACAAAATTTAGAAGTCATCCAAAAACAAAGTATCAGGTTTTTAAGGCCGACTCAACTGAGAATCAGATGGGTACACTTCTCCTAGATTCATTTAATTTAGCCTTGAACCTGACAGCCATGGTCCTGTTAATTCTATTCTGTCTTTTCAATTTTTGATTCTTTAACAAAATCCTTTTCATCATCCTTTTGCATTTTAACTTGTTCCCTCTTAACACGTCCCATTTCTCAACCCAGGTAATCAATTCATCTTTTAAAGATTTATTTTCTTACAGGGCGAATGTTTGAATAACTTGTGCCTCTTTTAAGTCTATTTGCAGGGAAGAAATCAATTGAGCATAAGGATTTGGATCAGTTTGGTATTTTTTCAAGTTTACTTTGGATTTTTCAGTGAAGTGAGGCTTTCTGTCAATTTATTGACTACCCTCACGATTTACCTGTTGACTGTCAACCTCCTTGTTTGCAGATATAGAGACGTATTTCAGATCTAACATAGATGAGGCTATGGTGGCTAGATTCAATCGAAGGTCTGAAGAATCACTCAGTTCAATAACTGAGACATCCCCAATGCTCAAATTTTTCCTGGCAAGCAGACTAGCTGTCATACTGCGTATGGTTCTTCGTATAGCTGGTTTGCTTATAGCATTGCTAGTCTAATTCTCAGTCTTTGTTTGCTTCGTATTAACCTGTGTATGAGGAGTACTCTTGTCTTGAAAGGTTAAAGGAGCTGATGGTTTCCTTCCTCGATCCTAAAAATTATTTGCAGGAGTTTCAACGCTAGTTTCAACCTCAGTTTTCACATAGTCCAGACTTAGGGTTTGATCAGGTTGAAACGCTTCCTCTATCACATCATCTTGAGAACCAGAGTCCTTGGCTTCAAGCTCAGCCTCTTCATTGTTTACCCACCTACGTCGAACTGTAGGCCTCTGTTTGGCCCATTTCTCGTTAACCCCAAATCCATTTCTCACAAGGAAAGAATCCCAGGTCTGACCTAATTATTTCAACCGTCTAGACACAAGAATCTTAATTAACCCATGGTGAAATAAAATCCTACCTTTGTCACCAACATTAGATTGATAAGTGGTCGCCATTTTATGCAAACTGTTTAAAAAGAAAAAGGGGATATTGATAGGGTAACCCTTAAATATCAACAACAGTCACAGGTGATAAAATTGCGTCCGAGATAGCCTACCCTCACAAGTTACATACCTAATGACTAGCTCCAGAAGAGCCCTCCACTTTTTCATTAATAACCGAGATGGGTTCCCATTTGGATTCGCATCTGGATTCCCATGGGGTGTTACATATGGTATCAGAGCACACATTTAGATGCTAGTCCTGAAGTGGCTCAGTGCACGTAAACCAAAAAGTAAGAAGAATGTATGAATATTTATTTATGATTTTAATGTTGTTGCGCAGAACATTTTCTGAATTATATTTGCAGGTATGGAAGGACTCGAAGAGTACGGTGAAGAGAGGTCCCTGTTAAATGAACAAAATAACTTTGGAAGAGAACCTGCTAAGGAATATGTACATTAGAGAACATCCATGTAAATGGGAGGACTACTTACAATTGGTTGAGTTTTCTTACAACAACCATTACCAGGATTCATAAAAATTCAACCCATTTGAGATTTTGTATGGCAGAAAATGCAATACTCCCATCTCATGGAGAAACCCCATTGACAGGTTAATACTAAGACCCGAGTTATTAAAGGAGATGGAATTAACCATAAAGCAAGTACAAAGTAATTTGAAGGTTTCACAAGACAGACAAAAGAGTTAATCGGATCTTAAAAGAACTCAGAAAGACTTCGAGGTGGGCGAACGTGTTTCCATTAAGGTAAAACCTAAAAAGAGTTCTTTAAAGTTAGGGAGTGTTGGCCGAAATGTATGACCTATGGGGTATTGTGGCCAACTACTAAAAAACAGCCCACACACTTGAATTATCACAATCTTGTATGTGTTTGGTATAACTGTTTTTCACAGGTTAAAGGCCCTGCTGCCTGTAAAATATGCTCTCAAAGTAGAGAGTCTCTTGGAAGATAAAAGATAAGTTCTATTTAATCAAATATTTACTGAAATAAACTAATTATCTAGTTAAAATAATCTAACTAATACTCATAAACATATTAAACTAAAACAACAAATAATAGTGGCTCCTAATCTCTATCTATAATTACCTAAGATGCAATATAACTATCCCAAAAATGGGAGCTGAAATTGGTAATTAGATAACAAGTTTTATTTAAAAATTTAATCTATGATCCTGCAATATTAGGAAAGACTACTATCAGTAGGTATA